>JAQFYB010004226.1:0-16881 GCA_034694085.1 Pogonognathellus longicornis | reverse complement strand
ACAATTTGTCATGCCGGTAATTACCACTAAATGCCGGTAAATACCGGCATGACATTTCTGACTATGCCAACCCTGATATTATAGTTTCTTGAATAAAACTTCATTGAAGTGGCTATTTAATTTAGTCGAGTATAAAATTTTATTCAAGTTTCTATTTAATTTAGCCGAGTATAAAATTTTATTCAAGTTTCTATTTAATTTAGCCGAGTAGCACAATGATTAAAAAAATTTACCTTGAAAAATATCAATTGTAAGCCTTTTATTTTGACTCTCTAATTTTAATTGCTTCACAGACGCTATTACAAAGAAGATGATGATTTGAACTTAGATGTCGGTCCATTTGTTGCAGCCCTGGAATATTCTACTGACATAAAAGCTGAACTAATTGGCAAACCATCCAATGCATTTTTCGAGACAGCATTAATTGATTTAGGTCTACGTAGTAGCGAAGTAAATTATTTTTGTCTATACACTCATCAATTTTTTATAAGGCTTGTATTCTAATATGTTGTATAATATTATTCAACTTTGTTACATATTGATAGGTTGTCATGATTGGGGACGATATTGTCGGTGATGTGGGAGGGGCCCAAAGTGCTGGATTGAGAGGTATTCTAGTTCGTACTGGAAAATTCCGTCAATCTGATGAATCTCATCCTTTCGTAACTCCGGATGGCATCGTTAATAATTTATTGGAAGCTGCTGATTTAATTCTTGGCGTTAAAATATAGAATATATCTATATGTAAAGCAACTCTTTTGTATACATCTTACTAAAAAGTTAACATATGCTCTTATGTGACGATGAGCCGTAAAACATTGTAAGATCGTATTCATACAAATATTAAAAGCCATAAGTAACTATAATGGCTCAAAATTAATAATCCAGCATTGCCATTGTGGAAGTTATCCGAAATAAAGTCAATTTCCGATCTGTCTCTGATTTCTCTGATAGAGATTTATGCAAATCAGAGAAGTAGTATGGGTGTGTACACACCACAGGGGTATTCGGGGAAGTAGTAATGGGGGGAGCCAGAGGTTGGAAAAGTATTATATACATTTTGCATTAAACATGAACTCGCAGGGTCAAAAAAGCTCCCAAATTGATTTAATTTACTCAATGTATTTTTAATTAATTTCATCGATTGCAAAAATTTCCTACTGGTTGCCATTTTAACCCGAATTTGCACCTTTTTACCCACCATTTGTACATTTTTAACCCCCAGTTTGTACATTTTTTTTACAGTTTAAATCGCTTTAATGTACCAAATTACTTTAAATTAATCAAAAGTTCACAGGTCACAATGGTAGGGTGTGACAAAACATAAAGTGTGACACATCAAAAAACATTCAAATTTTGCACTGAATTTGAGAGTGTAGTCAGATTTGCCCAAGTGACCTCCGTCAAGGTCAAAGATAAAAAATGTGATTGTTAATGAAAATCATAACCTAATGACAATTCTATTACCTTTTACCTTATAAGAGCTGTATTCGGCACTAAATGCATAGTATGCAGAACTCCGTGATTTTGTGAGGGAAAAATGTACAGCACAGATTATACATAATTTTTATACTACATCGAAAAATAATTTTTGTATTCAGTGATGTCTCTTGAATGGAGAAGAATTTCATATATATATATATATGAAAATGATTTTTGAAATTGGATTGATATTATTATTCATCGCAGTCTAAATCAGAATATGGTTCATGAAATATAGATTTTCAAATATTTATGTTACTTCATAGTTCATAGCCTTATATAATATATTTTATATATCATCAAGGCTATACTTGCAGCGGAAGGGTACTGGAGCACCTCCCAATCCCAAAAAGGTGGCGATTTTACTCAAAAAAGTGCACGAACTTTAGAATTTCTTGGTTTTATGAGTCAGACTCGAAATTAAATTGATTTTGTCCTAAATTATCTTAATTTTTATGCGGGTTAATTGACGTTTATAATAAAATTCTGATGTTTAGCGTCTTCCGAAACCAAATTCCAAAGAATAAATAAAAGGTCGAATTTCCTTACTTTTAAACGTGTTTTTGTATTTTCTTTGTCAAACAAGATTTGATAGCATCTATATTGTAAATCAACTTTAAATTGTTTTCAAACAGCAAATTATATTCATTTAGTAATGAGCCCAATGTCTATTCTGTTTGATTTCAATGATTTCAGATTTTCTTTCATGAAATAACTCATAGTTTTAAGGCTGTTAAACAATTAAGCACAAACTACGACCTTTCTATTGTTCTCTGCTTAAGCCACAAGGGTTATTCTATTGTTTTACTTACGTCGGGATGTATTTTTAAGACCGATTAGTTTTGGAACACTAAATAGAAAACAATAGAATACTGGGTTGAAATCGAGAAAAAGGAAACTCCATTACCTTTGGGTCTTAAAGCAGCTAGAGAACAATAGAAAGGTCGTAGTTTGTGCGTAATTGTGTAACAGCAAAATGAAACGTATGCATGGTAATAGAGTAGGAGGGATACCATAATATGTAGAAAACTTTGTTACGTATTCTGTGCACGGTCCCGTACCCGATGAAAAATTAATGAGAATGTTAATATAATTCATTCCACATAGAGAACTGTAAGGGCTGGCTTTCTTCAGATCATAACCAGCCGAGGGGCCAGAGGGATCTGCCGTATTACTCTGTAAAACTTCGTAATACTAATTAGAGTTTTATTGTGTTGATATGTGAGTTCAGCCCAACCGAATATTTAAACGGGAGTCCATGGTTGCCCTCATCCTCATACCCTTACAGTTTATTTCTCCTAAAAACCAGCAGCTACCAGTGGATATGGGACTTCAGGGTCCATGGACTTATAAGTTATAATATAACCAATTGATTACCAGCTATGAGTTATTTGTTACAACTCTTGTACGAGTAGGAAAATGTAGGGATTAGATAGAATAATGGAATGGAAGCAAAGTTAGACATTTAATGTTAACGTTTAACGCAATAAAAAGTAACGTGTTTACACCACATTTAATAAAATGATAAAGTAAGGGGCTATCTCCTTTGCTTATCCCTGAATTGAAATAATCCAAATGCAAGCAGATATTTAACAAATCGGTTTTTAGAGCCCGTAGCCCCAGAAATTGCACCCCAAACCAGTTCATACCCTTGAGACCTAGGCCCATGCAGCCCAAATAAAAAAATCATGTTTGTGCACAGGCCTAAAAAATAATGTACAGAAGAATAACAGATTATTACCTAGTATTACCTACTTACAACTTAGAAAGATTTACGTTTTTCTTGTGCCGAATACGAGTTTGGGTTTGAAAACCTTGCCTGCTTGCCAAAACCCTGGCAACTCTCTCATTCATAAAGTGCTGAAGCTACAAAAGCCTGAATGCAACTACTTTTACATAATAATATATCTATCGATATACCAATACAAATACATATACATTTGATTTCCAGCAGCATAGCAGCTGCAGCACTCGACACGCGAATACCAAGAATATCATTCGAGGTGGACTATCAGCTGGTCAACAGATGACAGATCACTATCCAGTTTATTGTTGTACAAGTGTACAATGTACAAGTGACAAGTTTGTAAGTTGATCTAATTTTGCACAAACTAAAATATTTGAAATTAAAATGCATAGGGATATAATCTAGTAGAAACTGTGCACCAATAATTTCTCCAGAACGTGAAATATATTTAGTGAATATATTATATCATGGGTGGGTGAAAATTTTCTTGTTTCTTTTTAGACATTAGAACTTATCGTTATCTTTTGTCTTGCAAGTAATAGACAATAGAGGTTTGGTTACAAAGTCACATTATTTTACATCTCGATGAGTCACATCATGCATTTCTATTACATGTAATAAAAATGTTTACATTCACATGTATTCGTATACATATTATATTCTAAGCTGGGTTTCAATTTAGTTGAAGCGTAAGACTAGTTGGTTCGCTCATTGTGGTTGTTTTGTTGTGGATAAAATTCACTTACATTGTACGTCATGTGTTTTGACAATTTTTTCTCTTATTTTATGTTTACTGACTACTGTGTTTTGTTAATTGTTACATTTAGTTAGCAAGTGTTCTTATTTCATTTTAAAATTGTCACAGTGTTTACAATGTAACAGTGTACAAATGTAGTGATAATAATAAGACATGATAAACAATACAACGTTGTGGTGTCTGCAACAATGAGACAAGCCTAAGCATTATTAATATTATTAGATACGTGCATGAATGAATCATACCCTTTGCATTGGTGAGGGTTGTTATACAATACAAGTATTACTAAATCAAACTCCCTTCTTCATGCAATTGAAGTATTCATATGATATAAAGGGTAATATAAGTATTTTGAGAAAGTAAATTCAAAGCTATAATAATATTTTACTTTTAAGTAAGTAGTAACAAAAACCAGGTCAACTAAAAATGTAATGCAAAATTACATTTATCAAGTATCATGTACTTTGTAATTTAAAAAGTGATTAACTAAAAATGAAAATCTGCAATAAATGCCTTCAAATGGCAGTACAGTTTCACGAAATGTGTCGCGCAGGGACATTCTTTTATTAACTCCGATTGACGTGCTACAATGAACAATTAGAGGGTTGAATTTCGTATTTGCTCGATTTTAAATGAGTAAGTAATGAAATTGTATACCAATATTTATAGTCCTTTTATATGAATCACGTATAGTTAGATGAACATATTATTTCTTATTTGGGTGAAAATTAAATGAAAATCCACTTGAAACGGGAAACCCATTCTTCAATGTTACTACTCCTTCCACTCGTCCAGTGTACTTGATTTCTGCTCAAAACTTTTTCTGTTTCTGTTTTGGTAGCATACTATAAATATGTAGGTACACTATGTCATTCTAATTAAGGCCTTACTAGACCTAACATTACAATTAGAATGTTTACTCAAAATATTTTGCTGCTGCAAAAAATTGTCTTAAATTGCAGTATTTATATTTACTTTGTATTATATCGGTATTTAATCCGTTAAAATCAATTTGTAGAAAAAGTCATAGTATTGTATTTATGTGAAAGAAAAAGATTGGTTTAGTTTGAATGAGCATTATTTACTTCCCAGTGAAGGATATTTAATTGTAAAATTGCACTGATTATACTTGCATTCCATAATTCATGGTTATTTGTATTGATCAGAATCAGTGGAAATGGAAAACATAAATTCTCCTTATTATAATGTCTAATAGGGTTTTACGTGTAAATATAATAATTGTAACATTGCTTTCGCTACACGAAATATTGTAAAAACAATCTGCTTTTCATTTACAGACTGACAAACTGTATTCCGATTTCATAATTTCGAGTCTTGATCAGCCCATTGAGTCTCTTCTATGACCAGCCTTCTACTTAATATTTAATCACCCAAACAAGCTACCGACAAGAATGAACGTATGCTACTGCTACCCTAATTCGTTTAACAGGGTTACCGCTATTGAAGCACCTTACTTCATTTAATTCCATATTACAACAGGTAAAAATAAATTAAAACAAAGCATAGTGTGACAAAGAAAGTTTTAATTAATTGTGTTATAAATTGTGAGATACTCGATATGTCACCAAATGTAATTTTTTTTATTAAAGACACAATTTTCATACTTTTTCCCAATATTTTGTGTTTTATATAATTAACTTTGTTAGCCTGCATGAGATTGGGATTGGGCTCGTTGTCGTATCTCTCAGAAAACATGAAATTATTATTTTAGTCATTCATTTACTGCTTCATAAATATATGCCCTGCTATTATGTATCATAATTTAATTAATAAATAGTTTTCTCTGTGATTAAACTTTAGAAAAGGGTCCGGAGTAAGAGCAGCCATCGTTATATTATTTGCTATTGGGCGTAGTGTGTGAAGATGGAGATAGAAAATAGCAGTTCTAATGCGTACGACATTATTGAATCATCAAACTCCATTGTTACCATCTCCGTTGCCAACAACGACCTCTATGAACACAGTAGCCGCTCAAATAGCCCAACGGACACCCCAATACCAGCCGAAAATGATGGTCAAGATGGGTTAGTATTTGCGATTGCTCTTGTCGGGGTGAAATCAGTTATTATGTAGTTTCTATACCTAAAAGGTTTTTTATTCAATTTTAGTACAAATTCTAAACATGGGAAAGTTGATCCAAAAATATGTGGCGTGTGCGGTGATAAAGCACTGGGCAATAACTTCAATGCTATAACTTGCGAGTCATGCAAAGCTTTTTTTCGACGCAATGCATTAAAAACTAAAGTAAGTGAATTGTCAACTTTGGACCAATGGTTTGTTATTTTACATTAATGGGAACAAGCACTAAAATGACTCATTGCATTGTAATATTATTATGTGCATAGGAGTTCGTTTGCCCATTTAGTGATAGTTGCAAAGTCGATCCCGTTACTCGCCGTTTTTGTCAAAAATGTCGATTGAAGAAATGTTTCGAAATTGGTATGAAGAAGGAATGGATAATGACGGACGAAGAGAAGAAAATGAAGAAACAGAAAATTGAACAAAATCGATTGAAAAGAGCTAGTTCTGACGTGCCGTTACAACAAGACAGTCCCGCAACCAAAGTAGCAGTTTGTATGATTGACCAAAAACCCTTCCATCCAGGCAGGCCCCCAGAATCTTCAGTTCCCAGCTCACCGCCAGATCCAACAGTTCCTCATAAAATTGCCAAACAACCAATGATGCCTCATATGGCAGCAAACGGCTTACACACTGTTTCTACAACGCATTTTATTGAAGACTCCTCTTTGTCATTGTGTGCAGTCGAAAGCGTCGATACCACTGTAGATACGTCTTCAAATCACAGCAATGCAAATCATGATTCCTCTTCTATTAGTTTGGCCAATGGTGATATGAATCGCATTTCACCACCTGTGAACAATAGCAATGGCAGGCATGTAGTAAATATGCAGCAAATGCTGTCGGCCGGTACAGCCTCACGAAATGTGTCACGCGGGGACGATCCTTTATTAACTCCGATTGCCGTGTCACAATTAGAGGAGCATCCTCGACAACCTTGCCTTCAGATTCTTGACAGATCAGAGTCTGATTATAATAATAGTAGAGCCTGTCAGGAAAATGAAAGTCATAGTCAAGAATTATATAGTCAAAATGCTTTAAATGCAGGAGTCCATCCTGTGTCTCAAAATTACAAAATGTCTCCTCCATTACCATCCAATCTCTGCTCGCCTTCTCATTCAAACACACAAACTGCACCTACACAAAATTCTACTCAAAATCATAACAATCAGTACTTACATCATTTATCAGCAAATGTTTCCATTCAACCCCCCGATCATGATCAACAGGAACAACCCGAAATTTGGAATCCTGATCCTGCGTCAATTACTCAAAGCGCACATAAGGTGTCAGTCTATTATCACCAGCAGAACAGCCTTTCCGATTTAAAGCCTTGTGAGAAAAAATAATTCATATTTGAAATGCTCTTTATACTTGTTTGTTATATTAATTTCATAATGCATGCAAATGAATGTCCAAAATAACCGATAAACGACTATTTCCATAATTTGATATTTTTTGTTATTAGACAATATGATTCCTCCTTCCACACAGTCAGCAGCATTGAAACCGAATAATGGACATGTGTTGCCATCAACAGTTGGCCAATTCCAACATCCAATGGGAAATTTGAACGCAACCGATTCATATTGCCCTACTACTCATTTACCATTATTGTCTTCTTTGATGCGACCAGGAGTTGCTGAGTCCCCACCAAATTCTCAGTTAATCGGTAAATTAAAAATCCAGTTAATAAAGGGGTATCTATTTTATGTAAGAAAAGAAGGCATCAACCTTTATTGTATAAACACAGCCTATTAATTTTATGACTACAAACTAAGTACGTTGACTTCCGTTACCGAGAATGAAACTCGGAAATACCTCAGAATACCATTCATATTATCATTGACTATAAAAATTTAGTAGTGTCAATACACTTTACAATCATTTACTACACTGTTGATGTAATTCAGTTCAACGCACCCCGGGTTTATAATTTTATTGAATAGTATTTTATGTGTGTCAATGGACCTTTTGAAGATAAAACACAAATTTTATTCGTGTCATTGTACCTGATGTATTGAATTTGATAAAATTCTGAGAATTTTCGTAATTTTGAATTGATTTTAATGTACTTCCGACTTGCAGACGGCCAACTGAGCAGTGATATAAATTTGGGTTCTTCGTCCACATCTCCCAATTGCAGACGGAGCATCAACAACTCAACACCTAAAGGAACATCTTCCAGTAACAGCTTTAACATGGAGGCAATGGATACGGAAACCAGTGACAACAGACATCAACAGCATCAGGAAATATTTGACATCAACGAAGTAAATAGAATGCAAGGATGCGCGGCAGAAGCTCCAGCTCCAGCGTTAATGCAACATCCAGAACCACGAGTGGAAGAAGACCTTGTCCCTCTGCCTTTGAATACGATGGATTCAATTCTAAGCGTGGCTATCACAGCAGAATTTAACGGATCCAGCCTTCTTGGACAATCTCATGTGCCGAGGTCTACTGAACTGAATAAGACCGAGAGTTGGAAACTGAATGAACTTTTGACTGCCAGTCAAGCGCTAAACACTCCCGTGGATGCCGAAGGCCCCATAAAAGGATCTGTAAGTGATTATTATGTCCTCTATGAAAGCACATAAAGTCCGTGTCTGTATTTCTCAATTTGTTTGTAGGAAACATCTGATCCTTCTTTGATTAACGTCATCAACCTAACCGACGTTGCCATTCGAAGACTGATTAAGATGTCAAAAAAGATTTCTGGCTTCAAAAATATGTGCCAGGAAGATCAAATCGCGCTGTTGAAAGGCAGTTGCACTGAGATGATGATTTTACGCAGCGTTGTATCGTATGATCCCGATCGAGATTCTTGGAATGTATGTACTTCATTTTTTTACCCCTTTAAATGTTAAACCCAACGCTTAAACTTAAGTTTTGCTAAGCGTATCATTTCTCTTCTTAATGTTAGTTAATGGAATCTAATACACATACATTTTGGCGTTGTGTCAGCACACCCAACCACTAGTTTATGACTTAAATAAGAAACAGAAGGATAATATTGTAATTAGGTACATACCAGTAAAACAAAATCCACTACCACACCCGCACGTTTTTCGTTCTGCTTAAAGATCAGTTTTTACACTGTTGTACCCGTCTTATTTGCACCACCAATTCCTCTGTACACGTGAGGCCCAGGCATTTCTTCTACTTCGTTTCCGTGCAATAATTCCTTCTAGTGTAGATGTAGGGGCATGTTGTAACTTGTAAGATATAGCAAATCTGCAATTCGGATGGATTCTATTGAATACAGCTTAAAATACCTTTTTGTTAGTTTCTACCATTATTGCCTATCTACTGAATTATTATTTTAGCTCTTTGTATTAAAACGCTGAATGAAAATGTTCAATTTTGTCCTGCTTTATTTTAATATAACAAATCATTTTACGTATAGATTCCTCACAGTAATGTGAGTTACAATATCAAACTTGGAGTTCTAAAGGAAGCTCGAGGAAATCTGTACGAGGAACATCAACGATTCGTGAAATCATTCAAGCCAGAATGGCGTTCAGACGAAAATATCATGATAATACTTTGCGCCATTACGTTGTTTTGTGCGGAGCGGCCAAACGTCATCCATACTGACGTTGTGAAACTGGAACAGGATTCATATTATTACTTGCTGAAACGGTAAATAATTTGGTGTCATACAATTGCCTAAATGATTAGTGATTTAACACAATTAGAAGCAGAGTGGTGAATGATGTATGTTACGTCCATTATGCCTGAAGTGGTAATGTACTAATATAAATTAATTTTTGTTTTTAATAGATACTTGGAATCGAAATTGAATGGATGTGAGGCAAGGTCCACGTATTTGCAACTAATAAGGAAAATCGCGGAGTTGCACATTTTGAATTCCAACCATTTGCGCGTATTTTTGGAGGTGAACCCTCGAGAAGTGGAGCCGTTGTTAATAGAAATTTTTGACCTTAAACAATGATTTGTTAATCTTCGAATGTTTGTTAAATAATTTACAATGTATATCTATAATTCAGTTCTTACTGCTCTGACTTATAGAAAATACGCACTGCGCATTGTAACAGTTGTAAGAAATTGCAAAAACTATAATTGTTGAGAGAATTAAACAAATAATTATCAGAGTTGCGAGTATCTGACTATTTTCTGTACTTTATGCACAAATCGACTAGTAATAATATTACATATCCACGCTATCTATGTTTGCATTTAAAAGAGCACCCCAATAAATAGTAGAACAATAATTCTGTCGGATTAGGCATTCGAACCTTCAGTAATGTGGAACAGGAACTGTTGAGACGGTTTTTCCAGCATAGCGTACAAACTTAATTTGCTACGCTTTAAGTAAGTATGGTTACATGGTTCAAAATTTTCTACTGCCGTATATTTAAATGATATTAATTCAATGGGCATGCCCACTCATTAAACACTCAATAGTTTTGACAAATATTGAAACGAGATGACGAACAAGTATAAACTCTTATAAAGTCGAGATAATTCTTTATTTTTAATATTCCAATAAATCAGGCCGGCCAATTCCATTCTAGAGATCATAAACTACGATGGCAGTTAAAAAATGCCTAAGGCACTTAAAATGGATACTATCAACAACTGTCAATCCTAAGAAGTTGATTATGATGCGAATAGTTGCATATTAGAGACTAGAGACGTCAACTGAAACCAAATCGAAAATCGACGATTTCATTGGGTTCCGATTTTTGGCTTTTGGGGTAATTTTGGTTTGGTTTTAGTTCCTAAATCTTAGACTCATTAATTTTTGTTCAAATGACTCAATGATTGCATTGATTCAAATTCCAATCACTTAATATCTCTGAATTGCATGTATATTTATCATGGTTACTATATTTTAGAATACCTACATTTGCCTCTTTAGTACAAAGTGAGACATTGCTTTGGCATTGTTAGCAGAGCATACTTTTCACCACAATGCAGTATTTGTTTGGTTTTGGTTCGGTTTCAATTCCAAATTTTTTATACAATTTGTTTTTCGGACCGTTTTGGTTTATGGTCTGGTGGATTCCAAAATACAGAGGATACGTACATCTCTAGTGGTATAGGTATGGATAATGATGATGGCATCTACACTGAATGTCTTGTGTTGTTGATTGAATGGCAATGAGTATCTTCTAAATTAAGAGTTTATCACGAATGATTAATGAATAATGAATCATAGAATGCTTCATTATTGATTGTCCATGTTCAATGCTTCTCCATGTTTCTAGTATATATTATTGTACAGAATGCAGCAGGGTGGCATAATATGCATCAGCTTTGCAATTACAACAGAAAAGTTTAGGACTTAAAACCTTTCTCATGCTACAATATTTTTATTAGGAATTTGTCTTATCTTTTAACGAATTACTAGGTTACTTTACTATGGTTGATCAATAATAATATGAAAATTCATTAATCTGTTTCGCAGTGTAGCGGGATGCCCCGATAACACATCCACTCAAAACCAGATTTTCTCCTTTTTAATCTCCTGTACAGGTTAAAAGATCGCAATGTATTGCACAACATGCCTTGTATAATACTATAGCGTATTTTGTTTTGCTTTTCATTTTATTTTCTACATTCATCAAATCATCGAAAACCACATTCATGATTATCATTTGTGCATCGATATAACTTAAAAGTATCAAGTCTCCTGAGTCGTAGTTGTTGCACCTTTGTTGTAAAATATGAGCAGTCAAATAACTTTGTACACCTTAGTTGACAGCCCACCTGGTAGGGCAGTTGAAATGACACTGAGGTATTTAAATGTACCTTACGATACCAAATTCGTTGATTTCGACAATGGAGAGCATTTTTCTAAAGAATATTTAAAGGTAACGTAACAAGAAAATGTGTGAAGGGAGTTATTGAAAACCAGATTTCATATTAGTGTATGAAACAAAGAAATTAACTGATACTAATTATATAATTTACATTAGCTTTTGTAATTCGTGCATAAAATTTTCTAGGTAGCGTATCACACAATTCACGCAAAGGAAGCAATCAATTAATTGTGTAAAGTAATAAAAATATTTTTTAGATGTATCCACAAGGAGAAATACCTGTACTGATTGATAACGGTATCATAATTGGGGAAAGGTGAGACACTTTGTCGTTTGATGATAATGACTAGAGTACCTTCAGGATTTTATTATGCATTCTTGGCTTCCAATAAAAATGGACACTTTTTTATTTCTAGCGTTGCCATTATTCAATATCTAGCAGAGAAATACGGAATAGATGACACTTTTTACCCAAAAAGTAATATTGTTGCCAGATCCGTTATTCATCACAGACTAGCGTTTTATTTGTCAACTTATTATCGCCGTGTTCATGATTATATGGTAACATAATGCGTTATACAAATGGCGGTTTATTTATTGTAATTTATTGTGTATTTATTGTGTATTTAATATACCTTGTTATTTAAATTGTATTGTAATCATAAATAACAATTTATGACTGCTTTAACGAAAAATCTATTTAAAAATACATTATGAAATGTTTAAAAAATATATAAAATAGTTTCAAAGAAAGATATATAACTCGTCTTAAAAAGTCTTAAGAAAATATTGAATATACGAAGGAATTTAAACAAGTATCCTCATTACTCAAAATAGCTTCAGCCAGAAGCATGCACGTAGCGAGAATTATGAGTTGGTGAGGGATGCAAGGTTTTATATGTAGATCTGGGGCGAAATCTCAACATGTGGTATAAATGAGTCTGTAATTTTGTGTCGTGAGAAGAAATACAGTCAATTTAGGTGAAATCCACAGAAAATTACCTCAAATTCGCGAGTAGAGCAAAAATATCCGATTTTGTACCATAATCATTTATGCTGAGGGTGCGCGTGCCTCCAGTGCACACCCCGGCTACGGGCAGAAGGATGTTTAATCTGTAAAAGTTGAATCAAAACTTATCCAATTTTAAATAGGAAATTATTTTGCCGTATTATATCTATAAGTTATTGGATGAAGTTTCATCATACTTTTACAGAGAAAAACATTTCTGGCTGAAGCTATTTTGAAAATAAAATTATATCGACACCATGATGCCTCCCATGATGTTATAAGTAATTAATTAATACCTAGAAACATAAAATGGGTATGTAAATACACGCATGCATTATTAAACAGTGTCTGATCATATTTATAGCCAGTTTAATAACATGAAGTAAAATTGCAGTTTATTATACTACTCATAGAAGAATAAATTGGTTAAGTTCTCTTTGGTAGTTAAAAAGTAATTCTTATAAACATTTTGTTTTTGTGTCGAAACATTTATACAAGTTACTTAAATTGTTTGTTTGATTGATTAAATGTATTAGGTCATTTACTGGTCATATAAAGTTCAATGGGTTCAAGTTAATTTTTCATACTGAAGAAAACTACCTAAAACAGTTCAAATGTTTTACGATAGAAAACTATAAATATCTGCTATAATAAGGTCTAAGAAATATGCATGTGGATTTAATATGCCGTATAAATTATTTTCCTTCAGATACTCCCAATGGATTATGCAGCATGCTATAAACGTACAGCCGAGAATCTACGGAAAACAAACCATGCACTAAAAGTTTTCGACGAGCTACTCGCTGTTCAGAATTCCACTTATGCAACTGGAGGTAAAATTACACCTGTCTTCTTCGTATTTATTAGTCTTACTTAGTCTTATATTAAAGTGAATTATTTATTTAGAAAACATCACAATCGCGGATCTACCTCTGATGATGGGAACGGTGACACTGAAAGCAATGGATTTTGATTTTAGCCCGTTTCCCCACATAGAGACTTGGTACAAACTTTTCCAACGTAATCAACCCGAGTTGTGGTCAATTGCTGAAGCGGGTTTGAAAGGTTTGATGCACTATAACAAAAATCCACGGGATCTTACAACATTAAATCATTGGTACCTAGCCACAAAGAATAACTAATTAATATTACGCCGAAAAAGGACTGTCCTATAATACGCAAGGCATTATGAAATATTCTGTCATCATAAAGCAACCAGTTAGATTTTACAATCTAGAATGTTCAGCCATCTATCTACTCGATTTGATTTTCCATTTAAATCGTTTTGAACCTCTTTCTTCCTTTTGAATAAATATACTTTTACCATAATGTACATACAATTTGTATGAACGCAATATGTGACATGTAGTGATTCAAAATCTACTTAAGAAACTATACTTAATTTATGTTTAATGATTTTTACAACCTTCATATTCTGATCGTAACGATTATAGTTTATAGTTTATACAAATGCCCTACATGTTTATGAACTTACAAATAGACCTCATGGTGTATTTTATTACTCTTTGGTTTACTCAAATATTTTTCATCCCTGTTAAGTCAGCTTCACGCATTAATAATTAATGGTATTCAAGGCTGTATCTAGCGGCAGGGCACTAGGGCACGTGCCCTAAGCGAAATACCAAGAAAGAAGGTTATTTTTCCAAAAAAAGTGCCATAAATAAGTCGCAAAAATGTTTTTGAATGGGTTTGAATTTGATGCTTTTTAGGGTGTTTGTGTCTCAATTTAGCTCAATTTTTTCGCATGACAATTTTGACCTTGGTGCCCCCACCGAAACGAAATCCTAGATACGGCCTTGATGGTATTATCATGTTACAATTAGTAACATGTTAATGACAATGTTTATCTATGCTGTTTATATCTACAGTAAATCGTTAATTTCACAATCAATTGTCTTCTTGATATTTGGCATTAAAATCTAAAATCCCAATTTGCTGAAAATTTAGTTGGAGTGTAATTTGTGGTAACCACTCTATCTATATAGTAGTTAAATTAACTGATAGACTTTTTTAACATTTCACTGGTTAATGATGTAATAATGCAAGTGACTATAAGTAATGCAGTAATATATTCTAACCAGAAAATCAATGAGTAGTTTGACCGATGCTGAAGTACATTGTCATGTTATACTATTCAGTCCTGGACATACGCTCAGAAAAAGAATGACACTTCAGAGTTCACATAATATTACCTATGTGTATTTTATACACCTTTCATATCATATACGCAATCAAAGTAATCGTCTATTATTTCATTTCTTTAGTGCTTTTTCCATTGTCTGCATCGAATTCGAATGTATTCACTTGATGAGTGCGAGTGGTTATAACGATTGAGGTGAGACACGCAAAGAATCCAGATTCCCATCCCAATCCACCCTCCACTTCTCAAGTACCTACTTGAACTTGTAGCCTCAAAACTGATACCTAGGTAGCTCTAAACATTCACGAGATACCTAAGTTGAATGCATTTTTACATTAATACATCTGGGCTGTGATTTTGACTTTAAAGATATTCCATTATCTGTCCTTTACAATTCATAAACCATTTTAATGAAAAAACTTCAGCAAAAAAAGAGATGGCATATTGTTTACAGGGTGATGATATTTTGAAGAATTCAAAATCATGGCAACTCTTAATTTTAACCCTTTAACTTCTGGATAAGTAATCAGCTTACAAGCTCATCCTATAACTTTTACTTAAAAATGTTGAAAAAATATATTATTATGCCGTACACTATTCATTGTACATAACTTTGTGCAGTTGCGTAACTAAGTGGGACTGTGGGACGACAATGTTTTACTGTCTCTCTGTCTCTGACTGCCCTGGAGGAAGAAGTATTAGGTGAAAGGCAGGAGTCGCAGGAGCATGACTTGGGATCATGTTCTGGAACCTCTCCGAAAACCCTGTATGCCATGTTAATTCAATTGCCTTGCTTTGCGTGATAAAAACACATCGGAAAACTGGATTTTCTACTTACTACTTGTTGGCATTTCAGAATCAGATAGGTTAATATCACGATTGTATTATAATTATACCCACCTATACACAAAGATTATATATAATGCTAAGGTTAAGATGACTTTTCTGCATCTTATGAAAAGCTTGTGCTTGAAGTCCCCAGTAGAATTCTGTCTCTCAGTCCATTCAGTATTCAGTACTTGCACCTGAAGCATTTTCGCTGTTTTTCATTTTAAAGATAAAATATTTTGGTTAGCAAAACAGCTGCAAGAACATGAGTAATCAAACTATTTTGTACACTTGCACAGACAGTCCCCCAGGCAGGGCTGTTCAAATGGCATTAGCGTATTTAAATGTTCCATACACAATTAAAGACGTCAACTTTGACATTGGGGAACATTTTTCTGAAGAGTTTCTTAAGGTAAGACACAACAATATTCGTATTAAGTGATTATATAAACTGAACAGCTAGACCATTAATTAGATATAAAAAGAATATAGCTGACACTGAGGTTAGCAAAAAGTTATGTAACATAGTGTAAATATAATATGTGTATGTGAATTTAATATGATGAACTTTCAGTATCACAGGTTTCATTGTGCAATCATTAAAATTATTATCATCAATAAATTCATACTTCGTGAATAAATTAGGTAGACTACCTTTATGCACGAAAATGTTACTTGAATCTCTTTCGATTGATATCTATCTTAACTCAAATCTTCCTGGTTCTTGGCATTATTTAGGCTAGAAAACCTAAAAATGATTGTTACTTAAAGAACGTCCTTTATAATTCATGCATTTGCAGATGTACCCGCAGGGGGAGATACCGGTCTTAAATGATAATGGTGTCATTATTGGTGAAAGGTATGCATAAAAATACGTTTAATTACATTTTTTCACCTATTCTGAATATGTTCTATTTATTATTTTTTGCAACTTAAGGAGATGTATACCGGTTCATAGAAATGCTGCGATGACCATGTTTGCTTCATAGACTCTGTGGTATTAGTCAA
>JAQFYB010004225.1:0-16884 GCA_034694085.1 Pogonognathellus longicornis | reverse complement strand
TTTCTACAGAGCTCAGCGGGCGAACGTGAAATTCCAAGAAATACCAACAGACCTCTGTTGATCACTTGAGCTCGGGTTGCTATAAAAGACAAAAAATGGAATTCTTTATATTTTTAAGCCCATTTTTCATCATTAGTGCTAGCGACCTACACAAGCACTGTACTACAATGCAATTATACTAATGTTTGAAAACTTCTACAGAAAACATCTGAATGATACAAAGAATTGAAAAAAATTGTTTCAATCTCGTTTTCAGATTTGTACTACTTCAATTCGGAAAGAGAGATCGGGGCTAGTTTGGATAAACTACTGCACATGATTTTACTATTTACGTTTTTCGCATTTCCTGCTAGTTCTGTGCTTATATATCTTCAAAACAGCAACGAAGTTGTCTTTCTCACGACAATGATACCAAAACAAAATCGATATTTCGTTTTCCATTTCATTTACGGATGCAGTTTTGCATTTGTCTCACTCATTATTTGGTCAACTATATGGTTCATAGCCATAAATTTGATTACACACGCTGCTGTGTATGTGGAATTCTTTGGTGAAATAAGGTGAAAACATAAATATATACATTTTAACGTCAATTTGGTCACATGTATAATATTTGTTAAGTCAATCTATACAAATGAGTTATATAAGGCCTGCATTAATTTTTGAACTAAAAGAGTAGGCACTTATCGTCTTATGGATTTAATTGTTTATTAAAAATTGTGATTGATTTTACAGGAGATGCTCAAAAAAACATTATAAAACAAAGGGTAAACTTCGCCTGAAAAAATCAATAATACTAGAGGCTCGATCGCTTCACATAATGGCAACCCAGTTGGAAAATGTCTCACGTTTAGTTCTCATGCCCGTACAATCTCTTATCACAAGGAGTATTTTCTTTCAAAATCTAATTGTTTTTACTGCTGATAGCCAGCGCTATGAGGATATGCTAATGGCCTTATTTTTTTCTCCTGGTATATTTCTACTATGGATATTTATACTCAAAGCTGGTGCAAATTTTCGAAGCTGCTCAAAAAGCAGTATTCGTTCTTGGGAACATGGAAATAGCGACCTAGAAATGACTAAGTTCTGTAAATCTTGGAAACCCGTAGAAATTCGGATTTCAGATATATCAATCATACAGAAAAGAAGTATAGGAAAATATTTATTAAATATAAGCAGAGGAACTTTCAAATTATGGATGACTACGTTATAGGCTAAAGCTAGCTGAAGACTGTGCGGCCATATAATTAATCAATTAATTTTAATAATATTATGCTCCGAGAATATCACCTAGGTAGATAAAACAAACAATAAAAGTAGCTTTTGAGAATTGACCAAAAGCCAAAAATTAACTCTGGCTGTAAAATGACTGTACACCGCTCAGTAGGCGGCCATGCTAATAGAAAGATTAAAATGAAATCTTCAGCATATTTTATACCATAGTATTTACTTTATATCTACTAGTGATTTAGAAATTTAATTAACCAGTTTATTGGTGCACATTGCGTTATTAAATTGTAAACTGTAAGTTGTAAATTTATCTGCTCTGCAGTTATTGTAGCTAGAAGAGTTTACTATATATGTTTTTATAACATGTAGGTTGGTAATTCATGTGTATTTATTTATATATTGTACATAATAATATAATATAGTGGTTTTCTTTTATAGTACAACTGATTACACTTATTATACTTTGTCTACGCATTTTAATTGAGGAATAATAGAATAATATATATATATTTAGCTTGAACTTTAAAAGGGCAGAAAAAATATACATCATATTATTTTGGATTGTCTTCTTCCTCCTTCTTACACTACTTACATGCAAATACACGCAATTGAAGTATTAATAATAATGTCGAATGAAACTCGAAAAGCGGTTTAAATGGTTAGATGCATAACTGAACAGTGCTGTTATAAAAGTGTGTAAAACCTTTATAACATTATTAAAATGAGGTTGTGTGGAGCAATAATTTACAATCTAATAATAATATACAAAGAAGAAGCAAGCAAACATGGATTTATATTGGCACATAATTGATTGTCACATAAGTCTTAAAATAGCACAATTCTTCATGAAACCGCGAAGGTTTTCTTCAACAAATTAATGCCGATATCCAATGTACAAGTTATAATTAGCACTTCCATATAATATAACCACTCTGCCTATAGTGCAAACTACTTATTCGTTTTAATTGTGCAATAACAGCGCTAATGCAAGGAAATAATACAAAATATGTTTATTTTTGCAAAAATGTAGTCCATATATATTCATAGGTTTTCATCACAAGATGAATTGTCAATTGTGAAGATACACAACATAAAGGAAGATATTTACGGAAATACTAATTAATTGTCGCCGACTAATTGTAAAATGATTAGCGTGGTGACATAACAATGACGCATGACACACGCATTATTCTTTTTTAATTGTAAATATTATAGTAGCATGTTATTCTGTTTTAATTTAAATTATTTTAATGCCAATGTAATGCAGTGTCGAATTTCACCCTCGGTGTAAATAAAAATACTATGGCACTGAGTAAAAGTAATAATATTATTAAAAAAATTATGTGCCTATTTTATATATTAACATTGATTGGAAACACGTTTTTCTTAATGTCAAGGTTGGATGATTAGAAACGGCCCAAGATTTATTGTTACTAGGTATGCGTTACATTATTGAATCACTATTACGTACTTCGTGCCTTGTAACGGTTACTTCTACAAGGTAAAACGTATTTCACAAAGTATTTAGTTATTCTTAAGAATTATTAGTAAAACGGAAACTAATATGAGAAGGCCGCAAGCATTTGGAAATGTCAGAAACCAATATAGCATTGCCATTAGGTAGGTATTGCAATTAGTTGCAGAGTATATAATGACATTTTTATCGTTTGACACTAATTGACTACTGACGATTGAAAGTTCAATTATAACGGAAAATATCCCTATATATATTTAAGTGGAACAACATCACTGTTAGTTCAGTAGGTACTACACTTTTACCAGTTCTCGTTTTGTCCATTCACAAATACAACAAACCTAAGAATTTGAGGTTACGCCTTACACATAACATGGTAGGTGCCTACATCTATTTGTATTCGAGTAACTTACATTACAAATAGTATTTTTTTGCTAACAGTTTTATTATTATTGACACGAAAAAATCGTGGTTAGTAAAACCGGTATATTATTTCAATAAAAGGATAAACTATTTTATAATTTTGACACTCCGCAAGTTGTTTTAATTGTTCAAAATCAGAGCATACAATTTTTATATTTTTCTGCTACAATTCAGTATTACATTTTGTAGGTATTGCATTTAAAGTCATATCAGCAGGCTTTAAAAATACCGAAAACTAGACAACATAGTTTTCCAGGATATAATCATGTATTTGAACATGTAGCTCTGTCTAATGGGGTTAGGTAACTTGTGTAGTAGTTCTGAGATATATAAATCTGCTAATGAGTTCACTACAGTTCAGTTGTTGATGATTGATAAATATTGTAGCATTAAATAATTTATAGACATTTTTATAAATAATAATTAGATTTAGCTGTATACTGAGCCAAAATTAATCAATGCCATGTTTTAATTGGTGCATTATTATATTTCTAATATTTTTACAAATTTCAATTTTGACCACAAAACGTTATTAATATAAATTTAATAAAAATTTGTTTGTCAGACTAATCCAATACCCCAACAACAACATGTGTTGATTGACACGGATGGTGGGGGTGACGATGCATTAGCTTTGATGATGATGTTTGAGGCACATAAACGGCCTGAAATTCGCATCAATATTGTTGGGATTGTTTGTGCATACGGAAACACCAAAGTCAAAAATGTTGCCATCAACGTCAAAAGAACAATGATTACAAAAGATTTAACGGTATTTTTTTTATTATTCAACTATTTAGTCATAAACTAGAACATTTCATTTGTAATCTAATTAGTAATTAACACGCTTTATATATGTAAATCAGTAAATTAAAGTATTTAAGCTTGGATCTTTGCAAATTTACGATACAAATTAATTACTTTAAAATTATGAAAATGTGCGATTTCAAAATCCAGATGAGTCGAAAAGCAGATAAGAATAAACTTTGCGAGTTTTTCAAAATATTGTACTTATATGTTTTATTAATTCATTCCACTTATTTTCTGAAGAACTCATGTAATTGTGAATTGCACCTTTTATTAGGAGACGGATATACCCATATACGAAGGATGCCCTGTACCTATACTGCATCCCTTAAGTCGAAAAATACCACCATATTGGGGAGTACGTTTTTTAAAACTATATACATGATGAAATATTGATAATAATGATAAAATGTTATACATTAAACGTATTCACATTAACGAAATTAAATTTATTACATTTTATATAGAAAGATGGGTTTGGAGATGCAGATCTTCCTCCTGTAGAAGTAAAGGTGGAGAAAAAGCATGGCGTTACCGCCATAATTGATATGGCTCACAAATATAAAGACGATGGTAAGAAATTGTATTGGTAATTATACAACTTATATCTAAATATAATCAACTAAAAAAATATGTTGTAAAATTTCAGGCAAGCTTACGATACTACAACTGGGTCCAATGACGAATATGGCTGTGGCTCTCAGAGTAGATCCAAGAATTAAAAAGCATATTAGAGAACTACATGTCTTGGGGGGAAATAAAGACGGTAAATCCAGACATTTTAAATATCCTTCCAATTTATTTACGTTCATTTATGATTTAGTTCGCCAAAAGGGAGAATGGATTGTGAAATGCATAATACTTTCAAAAAAATCGTAAAAAATTGTAAAAATAAATATTTCCTTATTTTGGCAAATCAGCCATATCTTCCGTTTCAAATTTTAATTATTTATATTATTTGCTTAAAAATAATTTAGCTCATTAATAAGTCACAACGAGCATTTATAATTCATCATAATATAAATTAGACAAGCAACCAATATATTTTTTATCGATCTTCAAATGGCTTTTTAGGTGAAGGGAATACTACAGTGAGTGGAGAATTTAATTTTTACGTTGATGCCGAAGCTGCAGAGATAGTTTTGGCCACATTAAAGTGTCCACAGTACATAATACCGTGGGAAGTTTGCAAGAGTCAAGCCACCTCGATTGTAAAATATGAAAACACTTCAACTAATTTTCTTTCTAAATTCTTTAAATATAAAAAATAATTTTAACCTAAATGATGTTTGCAAATCATAATATTGGGTGAATTTTGAATTATTTAAGATTTTTTCTCTTTCAGGAATGGCGACTATATGTGTTGGGTAGTTTGCCAACACGTGAAGTAGAACTGTTGAATAAAGTCGAGGAAAAGACAAATGAAGGTCAAACAGAATGGATACCTGCCGACCAACTGGCTGCTGCTGCACTTATACTTCCTGCTGTTGTTATTGACCAAGAGGTACACTATTGCACAGTTGAGCTCAATGGACGTCTAACAAGAGGCCTTATGGTATTCATTTTTTTTTAATCGTATCGTAGCATTTAACTATTCAGTTTTCTTTCTATAATAATGCAATGAAAGTACTATTACTGTCGAATTTTTGATGTCATGTCTTAACATAATAATATTGTATATGTGACAAACAGGTTGTGGATCGCAATCGATTGCTGAACCGAAGGGAAAATGTAACGCTGTATACCCAATTGGAGAGGGAAACGTTCCAAAAATTGCTACTTTGGGGAGCTGGTGCTACTGCATTTCGACCGACCGAGCCCTGATGTTTAGTCACTACCATACATGTAGATAAACACAGTATAGAATAATTAATTATTATTGAATTATTTCAAATTATATTGATTAAAATATATTAATTAACTTAAATTAAAAATTAAATGGTCAATTAAATTAAATTAAAAATTAAATGATAAATTAACTTAAATTAAAAATTAAATGATAAATTAACTTAAATTAAAAATTAAATTATACATTAAATTAAATTATACATTAAATTAATTAAATTAACTTAATTATTTGAATTACCATTTAATGGCATTCTAACAACTGTGTAAATGCATGGCAGAAGTCAACATTAGAGAAATATATTATTATAGATTAAAAAATAAATTATCCTAGATATATCTTTTCATTGCTTTATTGAACTTACTATTAAATATAGCATAATATGGACGGCAACTTTCATTGTGATTTGTTTCTCCTAATAATAACTTAATTGTATTGTTTGGCTTGCATGTCTATTTTAATATACCATTTTTAAAATTGTATAAATTGTTCATTAATCTTCCACAGAAAATAAAAAATTACTTTTTAATGTTATCATTTCTGTATACAGTCATTTAATACATACATCTACAAAAACTATTTTACTAATTTCTCTCTGATACCCGCATAATATGTATCTTGATTTACTATATATTATATTGATATGGAAACAAAGGGAATAAAAAAGCAAAATCAATATTTTTGGAGGCAAAATAAACATTTTCTAGGCAAAATACATATTTTTGTAGCAAAATTAATAGTGTTGAAGGCAAAATCAATATTTTTATGACTGAATTTTGGGCCTAAAAATATTGATTTTGCCTACAAAAATATTGATTTTGCCTACAAAAATATTGATTTTGCCTCCAAAAGTATTTATTTTGCCTCTAAAAGTATTGTTTGTGCCTCTTTAGGTTCTTTGGAATAAAAGTCAGCAAAAAGGAAAAAATAAAGGAAAATGATTCATTTTGGGTTAATTTTGGCCCACTTTGTTTGCGCTACGCGCGATTTTAGCCTCATTTGTAGGTCATATTTGCATCTTTCCTTCACAAAATCGATTTCTGTACGTGGCCACGCAAGAAATAACTAGAATTAGACTTCGATGTGATTACTCATGTGAATGAAACACCCCCCCCCCCCTGAAAAATTCTAGATTTGCCACTGATATAAGTATTATAAATATTAAACAATTAAATTAATAAATCATAAAAAATTTAACCATGAGCGCAATTGACAGTCAGGTTTATTTAAAATTAAAAACTTGCCTCCTTATTCTGTCTTTGAGAATCATATTACCTATAACATTTTAAATAATTGCATTAGATTCATGATAAAAAACACTGTTTCCAATATTTTAATCATTTTAAAATAATGAAAAGGGTTGGTATGTCATCACGATTATTAGTTTGGATACGCTGTGAAGCCCTGCGTCACTTATTTTGCAACTTGATGTCAGCCTTTTGGTTAGTGCCTTTATGCCTAAATTTGAAAATTGAGTAGTCTGTTGATCTATCGGCTACCTTCACATTTTCACTGACGTTTTGGGTATCTGTAAGTCGACAAAACTATTGCGTTTTTTCATTGTTCATTAAAAATGTTTAATGCAGGCTCAACTTGATTTGATGAATAACGCTAACATCACCAATATTATAACAATATAATAGTTAAAAGTCAATAATGAAGTAGATTTATTAGTTTACAGCAAGTAACAACAAACTTTTGAATCCATCACTAAAACGACTGAATCAAGACATTATTTCTGGAAGCATGGTACTCCAATAATATCTTGGTGCTTCAATTTTAATTTTTTTTTGAGAAAAGTGGTTTATGCGTAAATACTAATGCACTTATATAAAATTGTATAAAATCGGTTTTAATGTAACAATCAGCCGTTAAACCTAAAATAATTTTAAAATTTATTCACCTTTTCTGTTTCTCTTCAGAATTTAATGTTTTCGGCAGACAAAATTTACGGTTATTGCAGGATATTTTGTATGATATTATATTGTATTAATTCTTTTAAAGTTTATTACTGCGATTTTTAAAATTTTGTGATTTCTGTTTGGGAAAATATTGACTATTAAAATTAAATTTAGTCAATACTAATTAAAATGATATTTCTATTAATTAGGAGAAATATAGCTGCCGTGAGCTTCAATATGCACTTTGCAAGCTGTCTTACAAATAATATTACCTTTTATACTAATTAGTCGCAATAATATTATATTACGCGTGAGCATGTAATAATATTAGGTATATTCACTTTTATAAGCATGCAAATAACCTTACTCTATTTCATGTAAATATTGCAGGTAAATTAAATTTGCAATTTAGTTAATTGCGATGTGGTTTAAAAAATCTATGTACAAATATCTACTGCGTTAATCAAGCAAATCTAGCACAAATATATTGATATTTTTTACTGATTTAGGTAATTTTCATATACCTAATATATAGTGTGTAGTACCTTCATACAGGACACATGCGTAACCCCAATAGTATCAGAACTAATTGCTGCTAATAAAATAATTAGTTATATGTAGGCATTTTATTAAAACATAAATATTTGTTATGAAATCAGGAAGTTTTGGGTCAAACACAAAAGGTTTCCTCCACTCTAGTTTCAATGCGAATATATTATTACAAATTATCTCTAATTTAGAAATAGTTGTTATATCAAATAAATATAAAAATAAATCGTGTGAATTTATATGCCTGAAAACTATTACCTATAATCTATAAATCTATTACCTATATCATTTGCATTACAAAAAGTAATACAGGTTCTGCTACAAAATTGAATGTGACGAGTGCCACTTTATAATACGACTAGGCGCAAAAGATAATTTAATGCGATTATAGTTTTGTTTCATTCGTTATTAGATCAGACACATTAGAGACATGTTTTTATGAATGTCAAGGTAGGATGATTAAGCAGTGCAAAATTCATTGTCATTTCTTGTATTACATTGAACAAGATTATTACGTACTTTGTATTTTGCAACTGTTAACCTTACAAGGTAAAACGTATTTTACAAGGTAATAGTTGGAATTTATAAAACAAACTAAAAATAGAATGGAGGAAAATATAAGAAAACCGCAACAGGTAGGTATTGTCCTATTATTGCAATTACCATGTCAGAGTATATAATGACATTTTTATCAGTTGACACTATCTGCAATATTCTTTTACTTGTGATAATTAAATACATACATATATTAAATACATCCTAACACAAAATTAAATAAATAAATAACAGTGTAAAAAATCATTAAACACTATTTCAAAAAAATTTGTACCCTTGCACATTCCGTATCCAGTAAAAAGTTCCACCAATTCTAGGAATTTGGCTAAGCCCAATAAAAATCATGGTAAATAAAAAAATTGTTTAAACATGTAGTAGCTTGCAGTTAAAGACCAATTTATTGATAATAATTGGTCTTATTTTATTGAAAATCGAAATAAAATCGTGCGTAGTAAAATTGGTACATCATAGGTTCAAAAAATTAATTACTTATTATACCTGAGTGTTCAAAGAACTTATTAAAACTTCTTGATTTTTTTATTAATGTGTCAGATACTAACCATTTCCATAAACACTCTTTATCAGTGAAACAATAAAAATTTGTAATACTCAAAGGTTTACATTTTACACTGGTCTTCCCTAAACGACACAATTATAATAAAAATATTATTTTACGTATACAATATTGAATTTCACATTTTCAACATTAAATAAGTTATATCTGTATTAACTGATTTATAGACATGATATTCACAAAGAAAGATATGTATAGCTTTTTTATTTATTATTTAATTTAATAATTCTTTAATAAAAAAGATGTAATTATATTGTAGTTAATAATATAATTCATTATTCATATTAACTACTAATACAAATCACTAATAATTGCAAGATTGTAGAAATGCAAGTCAATCCAAAATATATATCCAGATAGCACAAATACATATTTTAACAAAAATAAAATTGAAGCTCGATTCTGCCTCCAAAGCCTCTAAATGTCGTTACATACTGTGATATGGCAATTAAAATACTTTTTTTCTTGGATGCGGACATAACATTATGTGACGCTATTTGGAGATTTTGGTGGCAAAAGCCAGCTTCAATTTGATTTCTGATAAAATTATTTATTTACGCTACTTAATTAAACACAGAAGCAGTTGAAGGAAAATCAGGAAACTATAAACACTTCGGGTTGATTTGCATTGAATTGTACTATATCTGTAAAAATATGGTGATTAGAGTACTACAACACCTAAAACAATGTACGTTTTGATTGACACGGATGCCGGAGGTGACGATGCATTGGCTCTGATGATGATGTTTGAAGCGCATAAGAGACCTGAATATCGAATTCAGATTGTGGCGATAGTTTGTGCCTACGGAAACACCTCAGTCAAAAATGTTCTCATGAACGTCAAAAGGACAATGCTCACAAAAGATTTAACGGTCTGTTCCTTTTTTAATCATTTATTTACAATAGTTATAAAATATCCGTACAATATAATAAACTGTACAACAGTATAAAAGAGTAGCGACAGGTTTACTAAAATATTTTACACTAATGACTATCAGTAATTTTATGGGATAAGGTAGATTTTTCCGTGATTTTAGGAAATGAAAAATATTTTTCTTTATTTTGAATCATATCAGCTCAGTACAAAATTAATTCAGCCTTTGGTTTTGTTCACTGGCTTCAAAAAGTCGACTTTTGAAGCCAAGATGAACAAGTTCAATTTTATTTTACGGACTGACAGACATACGTGACTACCATAATTAGAAAGTAGCATTATGGCATTTACGTCTGTCTGTCCGTCCGTCTCTCTATTTTTCAGAAAAAACAAAGTGTTGCCCTAATTCAGAGTTTTAGTCATTACTATAAATTATTTTATTAAACTTGTCGCTACTTTTTATACTGTTGAACACAATTAATTTAAATTTTCCTCCCCTGTGTCGGTTTTCCGTCAACCTTTTGCTTTAGATTTTACCTTGATAGAAAGGAACATGTACTTTTGAATGTACATATAGTTTTTTTCACAATTAAAATGCTTTAATATTAATTTAATACAATATTTTAATATTTGGCTTGCCGGACATTTTGCAGGGTTTCTCTAAAAATATTTTGACACGTAATCACATTTTATTTAATATTTTATAATTTGATCTACTAAGGTACCCATTTATTCTGTGTCTATCTATTTCAATTGTGTATTTTATAATTATACTAGGAGAATGATATACCTATATACGAAGGATGCTCTAGGCCCATATTGCATCCTTTAAGCAAAAAAATACCACCATATTGGGGAGTAAGTTTATTAAAATCAAAATGATGAAATATGATAAGTGTACCAACATATTCAAAGAAGTGATATTGGTATATTGAGGAATAAAATTGATTGCAATCTAAAGAAAGATGGATTTGGAGATGCAAATCTTTCTCAAGTGGAAGTCACGGTGGAGAAAAAGCATGGTGTTACGGCTATCATAGATATGGTTCACAAATATAAAAACAAAGGTTTGTTCTTATATTCTTATTGATGTAGAGGCACAAACTTTTTCCTATGATAATGAACCAGAACAACTTTTGTGGAATTCCAGGAAGGCTTACAATATTGGAACTTGGTCCAATGACCAATTTAGCTTTGGCACTCAGAATTGATCCAAGTATTAGGAATTTTGTTAAAGAACTACATGTTTTGGGTGGGAATAAAGACGGTAAGTCAAGATATTCCCAAATATCTTACCAATTTAAATCGATTAATGATTTCTTTATCTAAAAAGAAGTACTCGTGGACAAATAAATAATGTTTCAATGCATCGAAAATAATAAAAGTGAAGCCTGTGTCAAATTTTTGTATATTATCGGTCCAATTTTTCTGAATTTGTTGGAAGTAAAACTTAAAAGTTGGAAGTAAAATAACTGGATTTAAATTTAAAACTATAAAATTTGTATAACTCCAATTGGATTTTAGGTGAAGGAAATACTACAGTGAGTGGAGAATTTAATTTTGTCGTTGATCCCGAAGCTGCAGAGATAGTTTTAGCCACATTAAAGTGCCCATTGTATTTAGTACCTTGGGAAGTTTGCAAGAGTCAAGCCACCTCTATTGTAAAAAACTTTTTTAAATAAATTTTACCTGTTTTACTTTACTAGTCATTAGATGCTATGATTTACCCTAAAGTAGCTTAAAACCAATTTTAATCTAAGAGGATTAAATTTTTCACATTTCCAATAATTAAACATTGCGTTAATTTGTATTTGTTTGATATTTGTGGTTTTAGGAATGGCGACGATATGTTTTGGGTGGTTTGCAAACAAGGGAAGCAGAACTGTTGAATAAAGTCGAAGAAAAGTCATTAGAGGGCCAAACGGAGTGGATACCTGCCGACCAACTGGCGGCTGCTGCCCTTATAAATCCCTATGTTGTAATTGGCCAAGAGAAACACTACTGCACAGTTGAGCTCAATGGACGCTTAACTAGAGGTCTTATGGTAGAATTCATAATTTTTCCTACTCGTACCTTAGCATTATACTACTATTATAGTATCAATTTGCCATTTCTATGTAGGAAGATATTAACGTTTTTGATTACTCTAATAATTTTTCTTCTACGGGATACAAGGTTGTGGATCGTAATGGATTGTTGAACAGATGGGAAAATGTGACATTGTTTACTATATTTGAAAGAGAAACGTTTCAAAAATTGCTGCTTTGGGGAGCTGGCGCTACAGATGCTCGACCGACTGAGGACTGAGTCATAAATTAATCAAATAAAGTTAATGCATATCCATTGATATTTAATATTATACTTTTTGATAAATACGTTCACTGTTCAAAGCAAGATAGAGTTAATGTGGTATTTCATTTTTTCAAAACAACTTTTTCAGTAGCGATGTGTCATTTTCTGCAGTATTTCATTAATCCTTGCAAAGTATACAAATGTAGCTTCTTAAAAATGTATGATTTTAATTTATAGATAGATCAAGATGTTAATTATCAACGTATTACAAATGTATTACAAAGTGGTATTGCTTACGAATAGAAGTTCCAATATAGCTAAGTTATTTTAATTGCAACTAACAATAGATGCAATATTAATAAATATATTGTTAAGTGCAATCCGCAGTTGTTGCCAGGTTTATTATTTAAAAGATTCAAGGTTCTATACATTTTACTTAGAGTCGAAATCTCTCCATGAGGTTCATATGAGTTTATAATCGAGTGTAATGAGAAAATAAATAGTGAATTTAGATTAAAACCACAGCAAAATTCATCGAAATCGCATAGAGCAAAAGTTTGTCGATTTTTTGCACTGTTAGGGACATAATGATTTATTCTGGGGAGTGCACATAAACCCAGTGCACACCACTCCCTAGACCACTGACTGAATGCCTGCCGATTGTCGAGCCAAACATGCTACGCATTATATAATAAACCTGTAAGGTTTTGGTTAAATACAATAAGTGTTATAAATAATCATGAACTTCTTTAATGTAAACAATACAAGGAAATTTCACAAAAGATCGAAACCACTTGATCAAACGAAATAAAAAAAAATGTTTGTATAGTTGTGTCAATCTAAATCTAAATCTTACAAATCAATTTTATATGTAATATAATGGATTACGATCAGGAAGCAAAAAAAGTTCTAAACCAACTAATTGTAAATTTTTAAGTGGATTTTTATATTATAATATCCTCGTCATTCAGTTTTTGTAAAACATATACACCTCAATACCTCACAGTCTTTGAAATAACCATTTATTATTACTCATGGGACAGTTTTTTAGGAATTTACGAGTTAAAATGTCATTTCAAAATGTGTTTTTACAATGCAATGCTTTCAATGAAAAATTAATAAGATTATTACGATTACCGACGTAACCTGAAAAAGTATAAGTTGTGAATGTTCAACTGCCAGTAATAATACCAATAAATAAATGTGTCAGATTCATCAGAAATGCTAATGTTCATACGTTATCCGCAGTAATGTCCACAGAACATTGCAAACAACAGTTAGTAGAATTTGTATCACTCATGTATATATATGTAAATAAAATTGTTAGATGTACTGTACAAATAGGTAAATATATGTGTACAGTGTGTACAAAAGGTTATCACAGTAAAGTGGCACATGGCTGCTTATTATTATGTTTCAATAATCATGATTCATGACACACCCTTCTTCTACAAAGGAGCATATTTTATAGAGCAGACGTTACCAAGTAGTAACTAACTGGATCTGTAATCTTTCGAACTTGGAAATGTAGAAAAGCTTCAAGAATAGTTGCTAAATTATGGTGCAATAATTGTTGTTGACAATAACTGGTCCTTTGTCTTCCTAAATTAACTTATGCTGCTTTGTTAGATCAACACAATTGCAGCAATAGCAAACTAACAGTTGTTAGGTTTCTGGTTTTACACATTTTTCCAGCGTTGAATTGAATCAACACACCTTTTTTAATGACAAATGAATGACTAATGAAATTAATGATTGACGATGCAAAAATAGAAACCGTTAATAATAATAGGTATCTAAATCTACATTGGCAATTGATGAACGACCACAACAATTTGTATTTGAATATTGATTATTACATTTTAAGCAACAATCTCACTGAAAGGGATAGAATTTAATATAAATAGGGATAGCTTGATGCAGCTTAGACATATTGAATTTTGCTGCTTGTGAAAAACTTTTAGCAATATTTCTACACAAATTTCACGATGAAGTCTATCATTTCCTTGATATTCTGTTTTGCCTTGATGGCTACGGCTTGTAAGACCGAATTTTTTTAAATATTAATTTTTCAAAGTTGTAAAAAAATTAGAAAAAGACAAATGTTATATTACACATTTTAATGTATACATTTTTACTGCAACATTTTGAAATAATACATTCAACATTAAACTTATTTTATATGCAGGTATTTACAAAACATTTTTATCAAAGCGACCAACCATTAACTTGTTTGATTTTTTTAAATTTTAGCTGCACAGATTTGGCAAAGAGCTGAGTTGACTTGGTTCACATCTTACCCGGACCCAGACAGTGAGGAATGTGAGGATTACAATGGCTGCCTATGGGCTGGATATTTTGCATACGTCAATGGCAAACAACCCGAGAGCTGGGTCCGCGCTAATAACATCATTGCAGTTCACTCTAAGGATGGAAATCGCTACAAATTGAAAACATTCAGAATTCGTCAAGGAACTAAGACCATTGACGCCAAGGTCTACGATCATTGTGCAGACTCTGATTGCAACGGCTGCTGCACGCGCAATGCTCAACCTTCCAATTTCCTCATTGATATGGAGAGTTACACCAAACAACGATTTGGCTCTGGGTCAGGTCAAGTTGAATGGTACTGCCTTGACTGTTAGAAATCTTCTTTGATTTTTGCTGTACCAGGGCAATTAAAGAATGTGTAAGAAATATTGTAAATCATATAATGTTTTACCACAGTAAAATAATATTTTTCTTTCGAAAATTTTAATTTTATCATACTAATTTTCTTTTAAAATTTATTCTGCATAAAATCATGGAAATAAATTTAACTTTGAAATGAACGTGATGATTGTTTATACTTGGGTAACTTATTTGGATTATGTGTTAGATATGTATTGGTGTGTATCATAAGTATTAGACCTTCCATTTAAAAGGCCTAAGGTGTAGGTCAATGTTCTTTTGTTACATTGACACGCATTTAATTTAATTTTAGTAATGCAACTTACTGTCACACTTTTCTTATTTCACTTCGTTTTAATATAAGAGTTGGATGCAACGACATTCTATTACCACAAGAGTCAACGCACTTGTTACATCATATTCATGAAAAAACAAATTAGATGCCATACAGCCACGTACCCATGATAGTATGCTGGGGATACACAGTAAAGTTCTTTACAGAAATTAATTAATGGTAGCGCAAAATTCGAATGGGTTAGAAGTAAGTGCATACGGCTCTTTGAATTAGGTCCAAACCAACTTAAAATGCATCGAATTGGCTCGCGTTTTCGCTTTTTTTTTCAAAGTGAACTTTTATGTTAAAATCAGCTATTTTCTAAGATAGCAAACGCATTCTGGGGGTACACCCCCTGGGTACGTACATCATGCTACATATATCATACCTGCTTCACGTGCATTACTATATAGTACCAATGCTCGGTTTTAATGTTACTACTAGGATGATAAACTAACCACAAAAAGGTCATTTTTATCGAATTCATACTTTGCTACAACAACAATTCTGTTTAATTTTACCAAAAATGATTTAAAGCAAATAAAACTTTAAACAAGACCATTTGCACGGTCTAGCGGTTGGGATATGATGATGCTAAAGTTGTTTCTTGCGGTCTGGTAAAATTAAGAGTTATAAGCTGTATAATTTACGTATTTTAAAATAAGGGAATCAGTAATCCAGTGTAACATGATTAAAATGTACGCTGTATTATTTGTTTGTAATTTTCAGAAGTCTTATCTTGTGAGGACAAGATAAGAGTATAATATAAATACCTACACATAAAATGAGTTAAATCAGAGCATATAGATTTTTGCTAACATTCTGAAGTCTGAAGTCAATAATTACCACAAGATGAGATTCCTGATTTATATTACATTTGGGTGTGTCTGTTTTGCCTTGACCGGTAAGTCCTTATTTTATTTGCGTTTCGTTTTCAGAATACATAGTAAATATATAATTTTAAAATTAGTACCTATATTTATTGTAATAAGTTAAAAATAAAATCAGAATAATGTTTTATGTTTGAGGATGTTTATGTACTTCCGCTGTAGAATATCAGGTATTACTACAGTATACTTGAAATTTATATGGGAGTTAATTTAGCCAATTTAGGATGTCGTAAAGTCTATTTGAAAGATCACAAATAAGATTGATCCTTTTTTGCAATTTTTTATATCATAGCAAACAGTAAACATGTTGATATGTTAGATTTCAGGGCAAACCATATATTATTTCCATGTTATTATTAAATTTTTCAGAGTTAGAAAACGTTGGGGAAAATAAAGAGGGGCGCACGGAATGGCTTGAAATTTCATGGAACCAGAAAATCCCCCAAACTTTAATATGTGATTGAT
>JAQFYB010004224.1:0-16887 GCA_034694085.1 Pogonognathellus longicornis | reverse complement strand
TTGAAAGGTTAATAATCCAATAGATTCTGGGTGGTCTGTTGTGTTTACTCACAGCAGTAAATATGTAAGCTGAAGTTACAGGCTTCAATAGTAATTATTATTTTTAAATAGTAATTCAGCTCATATATATTTGAAAAAATTGCATTAGAACTTACTCCAGCTCTCACAAATTATCCGCGGGCGGTACATTTGGTCAGGCCACCGCTACCCAAACAACGAAATTAAGCAGTGGTGGGCTTACTGAGGAAGGGGACCCAGTAAGCATAGACCCACCCTTTAGCAAGGAAGCTCAGTTTAAAATAGCACCCTTTACCCACAATATTTGTTGAATATAACAACACTGAAGGTATTCAACAAAAAATTGGGGCGATCTCCAAAACTGCACTAGATCTGAACTCCTTTCACGAGCGGTACATTTTTTTAAGCCACTGAATGCCAACTGCGAAACTTGAACGGTAAGCCCCAACATAACTGGTGTCACCGCCTGGTGCTGATCTCTAGGTTTGCAGCCCCATCTCCCAGCGCATGGGGGGGCGCTTAGGGCCACTTGGACGATAGCCCCTCGTCCAACTGGTGTCACCGTGGCTGCAGTGTTTCTGCTGCTATCTCCGATAACGACCTTCATTTCTTGGATGCAACCATCGTTTGATGCTCTTGTCTGTTTGCTCATTATTGGTGAAATTTTGCTTGGAAAGTTCTGTAGACAAATATAGTCATATTTGGAGTTGGTCTGGCACTAGCCCCGAAGCGTGGTTCCAGTCCCAACAAAGCACTTTTAAATAAAAAACACTTTGTAAGGCAATAGGCAAGGCTTAGTACTTGGGCGGAGTATACACTAATAAAATGCATACCCCTCGCCCCCGTCCTCTCAAAGAGGCAAGCTGGGATACGGGGTTTGGGATTCGGGGTAACGGGGATGGTCCCCTTCGCGTATCACTTGCATGTTTTCATCGAGGGCACCCCTAGACGTAATATAGTATTACATGGTCTAGTATCAAAGAATCATCCGTGACGTTGTCACGGGTTCCCATGCTGCTAGTTCGTGTTTTCAAAATTTTGTATCTCAAAAATTGCAAATTTTCGCACAGGAGTATAATTGGGGAAAAGTAAGAACAGAGTATGTAGATTTTTCTAAAATTAATTTGAGTCGCGACTTTTTGCAACCTCGTATACTTTTGAACGTTTAAAATTGTACCATGTAAAACCATATGAAAAAATATTTTAGCTTAAGATTTTACTACAAAATGCGAAACGCTATACATTTTAAATTGCGATACGTATACATTTTTATATGGTTTGGAATGTCAGAAAAACAATAGAACGATTAAAAAAATCCCAAGTTCACTTAGAAATATAGCCTTTATGACGCTAAAGCCGAAGTATTGGCCTGCGTGCGATTGTCTTGCCATCTCAAATATTTAAAAAATATTTAAAAAATTCGAACACAATTATTATAAAACATTATAGTTTTTAAATACCGTTCAAATAGTATTCCAGAGTTACTACATTTAATGTTCTACCTCGCCGGGTTTTAGTTTAGTTGTAAACTTTGGCATAAATCTACGCTTTTTCTGCACAGTTCCTAGCATATCTATTTTGATTTTGCAGTTCGGTTGCTAGAATCGGGCTTACAAACCAATTGCCCATAGTCACGACTAGATTTTTGAAAAATCTGTTTTGCATTAAGGTCAATGCAGCTGCACCACCAAATCCATAAGTTGACTTAGGAAAAGTTATCTTTGTGTTTTTTCCCTGGTGCGGCAAGATCGCTAGAGTAGATTTGGATATCGGTTATACTGTTTGATGGATATTCTTGCTGCTCAGTTTAGTCAGACATTCATCGATTGTGAGATATTGTCCTGCGGAGACTGCATTTGAAAATGTTTCGTTTATACTATTGAAAACAATTCCGAATTTCGAATATCCATCGTTCACCGTATTATTTGTTTCGTTGTTTACAAAATGAAGACTTCTTAATATATCTTCTTACTTAAAATAATAAAAATAATCAAATTGAATAATACATAATAATTAGGGCATATAAAAGTAGTGGTTGTACTATTACCTATTAAGACTCATATTTTTTCCAAAAAACGGCGTATGCATAATTTCATCAGTACACCAGTAATCCTTTAATGTGGGTTTTTTACAAGTCCAGTGGTTAGATGTGGAGCATGAAATCGCCAGAACTCATTTTCATTTAATTCTTTCCACTGTATGAATGAGTTACTAGATTATTTAGTTTTACTTAACATATCTGTTACTTTCGGTGACAATTTCTGATACAATGTCATCCGACATATAATATTTGAAAATATTTAGAGAAGAATCTGCTTTCAGCAACGTTGCTGGGTTTATTGATTTATTGGTTTATTAATTCTTCGCTTTCATAACTTGTATCAGGGGCTGTAAGATTTTCTCCTTGATCCGGCTAGTGCTGAGTAACGAACCGCTTAACGAAATATACAAACATTCAGCATCGGCGAACAGAGCGAGCCGCGAACTATGTTTGCCAAACATCACATTGAAAAGAGTTGATTGTGTATTGCGCCATGTATAGTTAAACAATGAAGCTTTTCAAAAACCATATAGGCCTCCTCTCGAATACAATAACCCCATTGTTAATACAATACCAACTATACATGGCGCAATACACAACCAACACTATTCAATGTGATGTTTGGCAAACATGTTCGGGGCTCGCTCTTTTCGCCGATGCTGATTGTTTGTTCATTTCGGTAAGCTAGTTCGTTAATCAGCTCTACTTTCGGCTAATGTTATTATTTGCTAGAGATCCGCCTTATTCATTCTCGACATTATTCTCCAAGAGGATGTCTTCTTGAGGTAAATTTATATTCGAAGCTACTACACCCAAAATGACTTGCACAAGGTAATCTTCGTTTACCTCAATATATTTAGTCGGCCAACTTTGAGAATGATTAGAATTTTGAGCTTGAAAATTTGCAAAGTTTCCTTCGAAGCCTTCCAGATCAACCATTTGGTCATTCTCTGAATCGGACTCAGGTTCAGTGTCGTCAAGTTCTGAGTCATTGCCGTTGACATGTTCATTGAATGTGTCTAAGCATAATAATTAGTGATTTAGCAGAAATTTTATTTACTATTACACTAGGTTTATGATATATTACTGAACAATAAACAATAATTATAATAATGTGCTCACCACTATCCATTTTAGTATCTTGTGTTGTTTTTTCTTATTTATGTATGTCAAATGACCACTTCGATTAGAAAATGTCAACCGGACAAATGTCTCAAAATCAGAAAAAAAAATTCTCATTCAGTTGTAAAATTGCGAGAAACGTCGCATGATGTGGTTGGCCATGGAAATGTGTTTTGAGTATCACATCGCATAAAGTGCTTGGGCTATGAAATTGTTTCTAAGAGCACATGACATGATGAGATTGGGTTGTGAAAGGCTCAGTATGTTTCACACGACAAGATGTGATTGGGCGATGAGTGTCGCTAGGAGATCACATCTTTTCTTGCAATCGGCAGGGAAAAGGTTAACGGTCATTTTTATGTATGGGTGTCTAACTCTGAAAATTTAATGTGGGTGAAAAAGTTGCATATGAAAAAAGGCTCGGAGACATATTGCCTACTCGAAACACAATGGAAACAAAACATGGAATCGACCAATTTTTCTTGGGCAATTATTAAACCTCCATTACAGTATTGCATTACCAAAATTAAACAACCCATATATCAAAATGACCATTAAAGTCTCCTCTTTCGATTAATATTTATCGCAATTTAGAATTCATAATTCGGTCTGGTGCAGGAATTAATAATATTAATGTGAAGTGTATTTTAACATGGCGAAGGACCGTTTTTTATGAGGCCTTATCCCGACCCATTAAACATATCAAAGTTATACAACCCATTTATGAAAATCAACGTTGAAGTCTCTTCTTTCTATTGATATTCATTTCAAATGATAACTCTGCCTGGATTATGAAATAATAATTTTTGAAACTTAGTGTCACATATCAAGTACACGCTGTACGTTTGTTTCTTCCACAAATCCGAATTGCAACCATTTACCTTACATAAAACTGTTAATTAGATCGAGTACATTGCGATTGTAAATATATGGTATGCTATATTATTACACATTTATGTATATGCACTTGCCATGCATAGTAAAGATGAATATTAGGTAAAATCTAATTTGTAGTTCCAATTGCGCAACATACTTTTTATATTAATGGTCTTCAAACCAAAAATGTTACATTACAAATACGCTACATATTTAGTTCAACCATTATATCTAGGATTTGATTAAAATAGAGGTTGGAAGTCCAAACCATTTAGGTACACAATACTAATTATTTGACTTAAGATTTGTTTTTCTTAATCATTGTAACATGGGGTAAGATTTAGGTATAGACAAGTCACGTAAAAGTATTTTATAAAATAAACTTTATTACAAGTAAACTAACTAAAACTAGTATTTGTTGATTACGTCATATGCGTACTTGCACAATTATTGTATTGTTTTACATTTAAAACCAAAATCATTCTCATTGAGTTGGCTGACTGGGATTTCACTTCTTTTACGCCAAGATCACACGCCCATTTCCATAAAAAATGTTTTAGTTTTTGCATTCAGTGGTTGGATTGTATCAACATGTTACGAATCGTCGATAACGGGAGAATGTATTTCTCCTATGGAGGATGAATGAACTCTTTCAAAACTTCTCTCAACTCCTTGACAATGGATATAAATATTAGCCTTATCATAAAAACATTAAAGATGATTTTTCTGCAAACCAACTGTTTGCAAAATATAACCTCGTATTTCAGAACTCAGACATTTTCGAGGAATAAGTGACGGTCGAGATCTGTCAAATGCTGAAATGCAACGATATAAGCTATTTTCAGTTATCACTTTAATCGAGTTTGAATCAAGCTCATACAGTAAAATACAGTGTCACATTTTACCTGAACCATTTAGTGCAGAACGAATTTACTGGTCATTTATGTATCGTTTTAAAACTGTATTGCAGCAGTATTTAGAAAAAGTATTATCTACTGGGATAAATCACTTTATACATGAAGTATTTCGGTCAGTACTCGATAGAAAAAGATTTGAAAATGGATAATGGAATTTAAAAAGAGAGGACTAAAGGCGATAAAATTAAACGAAGGAATCTATTCAGATTTTGTTATTTTCCTAATGTTGCTCAGCTCTGTATTTTTATTGTTCCTATTAGATATATGCGTCCACCACAGACATTTAATAGCAAAAGTTTCCAAAGAATATTTTATGTATTTCGTTTCCCAAATATCATGTTGCTTTTTAAAGCTTCTCGAATTGTTATTTTGTAGATTCACTTTCCAATGTAGACAATATAGCTGCACTCGCTGCTAATGGAAATCATATTAATTTAATACGATGTCATGTATGTATGCCAACCAACAACAAATAAAAGAATTAATGTTACCACTAAAGTATAATTACATAATAACTATTAAGGAGCATATAAAAATCTAATTGATTAATGCACCAACTATTGTTAAATATTGTAAAATAGTTCATGTATGTTTCATTTTGAGCCACAAATTATTAAGAAATATACTTATAAAGAAACATCGCATTCGAATATAATATTGTGGCATCGTGCGACTGGGATATATCAGTATAAGTATATTCATGCCAGTAGAATTCAAATGCATCTAAACAAATGTAAATATTAATTTACTTTATTAATTTGATATTATTTTGCCTCTATTGTTAATACAAGAGTACCAACTCTCAGAGTAGCCCCAAAGGCTAGTGGTCTTTCGGGCGCAATTTTTGGATTGTCATTTTCTTACCCCTTCATTGGTAACTCCAAAAACTTTATGGCTACCTGCAGTGAAAGGAAAAATATAGAAAATATATGTCACTTATTCTAAAAACAAATACTTTATGGCTGATAATTATTGCTCTTTGGTCTACGATAAAAGTGCAAATCTTTATTACCCAAGCAACATTTTGCAGTGAAAAGAACGCATTTGTACCACGCTTATATTACGTAAGGGACGTTTCATGCGACGTAACAGTCACGGTTTTCGAACAGTTCATAGAAAGGCCTTTGTTGACCCTCAACATAATATACTGAGCTCGTGCGTGAGCCCACGTTCTGTACACCTAAAACTGATGCCGTAAAAAAGACGTTTGTGGTACCATTGCTGATATTTATTACATTTACATTTGTTAGATGAATTTTAATTCCCTTAATAATATTACATGTCAAATCCAATGGTTTTTTTATACACTTACTTTTTTTTGACTTTTTGACTAAAATCAACTTCATTAAAGGATAGTAACTATATTGTATATGCTTCAAAATAAGTAAAGATGAAATATATATATAGTATTTGATCCATTTAATAATTAGATATAAAATGGCCGATCAGGCAACCATATCAATATGAGATTCATTGATTCATGAGCAGAACATTACATTGAACGGGAGTTGACGATATTAAACCGTGAAGGGCTGGTGAATAAATTCAGGAGACTGTTTACATCAATTATTTACATGACTTATCCTTCAGTTGCTTACTTGTACTAAAGTTTGTTATGTAAAATAAATTTGCGTGACGTGTCTATACTTATATCTTACCCCTTGTTACAATGTTTAAGAGAAATAATTCTGAAGCCAAATTATTACCATTGTGTACCTAAATGGTCTAGACTTCGTACCTTTGTTTTAATCTACATTCTTATCAATCCTAGGAATAAGAGGTAACTAAAATGTGTGTGGTGTATTTATAATGAAGATTTTATTTATTTATTTCCTTAACTGCCAAAAGGAGATCTTTACAAATGGAAGCAAAAATTAAATTCTGCCTAATGTTCCTCTTTTTAAGTATGACCATGGCAACTGTATATACGTAAATCTAAATTAATTATTAGATTTGAGTAAAAGTAAATGTACCATTATGCTTAAATTATGTCGCTTAATAAATAATATACAATACAATATAATGTACTATTCAATTTACAATCGCAAAGTTCATGATCTAATCAGTCTTCAGTAAGGTAAATGATTATACAATTATGGATTGTGAACTATGTTCTTAGTTACTTAGTTCGGCAGTATGGCAGTATGATAAAATGTGTGATTCTGATTGCGTATAATAAGCTTGCTTTCGATTGGTTACAACAAATACGATTTTGATAGTCTATATTATAATTTAATCTCTATTATATTTTAATAATCTAAGTTTAATTCTAATTGGCTACAAAAAACTTGAAAAAGATTGGTTGAAATAAATCTTGCAAAATATACTACACCATTTTACTCACCATCCAACATTTTCTATTCATCAAAGACACTGTCGGAGCGAGTAGAATATTAAATCTAAGCTTCGTGTATCAATTTGCTAAATGATGCAAATACATTTAAACACATTTTCTATATATTTGTGTATAAAATGGTGATTTCAAAGTCAAACATTTACTCTTTCGTCAGCATTTGATGACCAATACATACAAGAATATCATAAAACAGTCATATTTAATAGCTTTTTGCAATCGTCAGTGCTTCTTATTTGTTTAAAAATTCGGCAATCATTTATTCTATATTCCTAACAAATAGTAATTACTCAAGATTTAAAGTAGGACGCAAAACCGCCCTCTAATATATTGCGTGATAAAAAACACACGTACAATCAATCTATTGTTACCATCACAATCATACTCAATTTCCTGAAATAAGTGTAGAAGTTGTTTTAGATGAACAGATTAATTGTACTTTATTTCTACATTAAATAAACTGAAATATTTTGTTTTGAAAGAATTGAACAAAAAACTTACGTGAACGTACTACACTTGAAGTACAATTTAATTGTCATATGACCATCCAAAAAAAATTTACACCTAGATATTTTTTTGGTATTTTTAGTGTGGCTTGAATTGCTTCTGATAATAATTTCATTTTCATACAATCAACAGAATGTAAAAGTGCTGCTCGGTTTGCGTGCGGCTCTTTAGTCGCCTTCAATCATTTTAATGTCTTGCAACAATAATCAGCATAACCTACAGTACCGTATCGACGAGGTGGCCAGGGGAGGGAATCCCTCCGGGCCGGGACGGTCAGTTGAATTCCGACTCTGTTTTTTCTTCCTCTACAGCTACACATCTGATTTCTCAAATCTCCATTTTTCATGCAATGTGAATCATCTTAGAGCCAAATATTTTCAAATTTATAAAATATTTTAGCGTAGGTAAATGTTATCAATATTTTGACGTTTTCGGTCAATATTGTCAACATTTAAGGCGTTTTATCCCATTTTTGTATATATTTACTCAACTGTATACTGGAGGACTGAAAATGGGCAATTCTGGGTCTAAAATCCAAAAAAGAGAATATTTTTACGAAAATTTTTTCGCGCTAAGCGCGACCTTTGTGCCCTTTTGGTTTACATCCACACAAATTGGCTCTTTCTTTACTTTATGAGCGGATCCTGACACATTTTATATCATATTAAAATGCATGAGTGGTAGTTGAAAGAATAATATAATTGGATGCAAGCACTGGTGTAGACAACTGTAACAATTGTCCCCCCTAAATCCTAAAAAAGTAGGTGGTTTGGCCCAAAAAAGTAAAAAAAACGATAAATTTTTCGCGCTGCGCGCGAATTTTATGTTTGTTATGACCATCCCCCCCCCCAAATCTGCCAAAAATTTTCGCGCTGCGCACGAAAATGATCCCAATTATAACAGAAGTCTTGAGTTTGCCCCCCCTCCGAAAAATAGCCTGCATGGCTACCCCTATGAATGCAAGTAGTAGGGTAATCATTATAATAAAGGGCCAGGACAAAATAAAATCGTTAAATTCCCTCCGGGCCGGGACGACCTTGTTACGGCACTGCTAGGTATATATATTATTTTCCTCGTGGTGCAAAAATAAGTTAATCGAAAGCTCTGTAGAACTACATTTAATGCACCTCCTTGATAAATCAAATCAAAAGTTGGATTAGGCAATATGATGGTGAGGGGGGGGGGGGGTGCGGAGCGTGACCCTGACTCACTCAGTATTTAGTGTGATTTACCCAGAAATATTAAAATCCAAAAAACAAAAACTTCCTATTTGTTGGGGTAACCCAGATAAATGCAAAATTCTATTTCTATGGTTAAAAAATGAGCATTGGGGGAGCAGTTTAATGTTTTGTCTAAAGCTTCAGTACGGACGCGGTTTAAATATGAGTCAACGAAGGCCACGGCCACGCGAAGGAAATGAAGGCAACGAAGGCCACGCGCAGGAAAAGAAGGCTACGAAGGCGACAATTATCCCAATGCCTAAATCCTGCCGAGTGCAAAACATAGGACTTTGCCGGGATTTACTGAGACCATTCAAATATTATTTGGATTCGCAATTCTTTGGTTATACTCGAAATAAAAAATTAATTTGGTTTTAGAAAGAAAGTGAGAGTATGTTGTCAAAAAATGTGTCATTCACAGTGAAGAACTTGTTAAAACTTCGCTATTCATTACAACTATGTCAAAGCAGTTTGTTTAGAAATTTTAGCAGCGGAAATGAGGTCGATATTAAACTTCCTTTATTTTCTCCTATATTGGACCCCAAATTGGCCGACAGGCTTGCATTTACAGATCACCAGGGTCAAAACTACACATATTCTGAACTAGGAAGGAAGTCGTTAGCCCTAGCCAAAGAATTGAAATCAAATGGAGAAGAAAGGATTGCTTTCCTGGTCGACAGGGATATTATATTTCCAACAACTTTGTTTGCCACATGGGCTGCTAAGCATACTGGTAAGACATGTACATAAGTCAAATGGAAAATAATATTTAATTTGTAAATCCATACCTACTTACCTAGTATTCTACAACTTTAAATTGTAATACACTACCATCTCTAAATAGATAGTATTTTAAAGTAATTAATCAAATCCAAGCTTTCTAATACAAATGTGCTAATAAAGTATTCAACTAAAGTGACAGGATTTTTATAAACATTCAAGGATATAATTTGTCCTGGATTTGTGAATTTAAAATTATTAGAAAATCGAGGCATCGAGCTCGTCGCCAACCTAACCGTGGGATAGTGGAAAATACCGTGAAATTGGGCTAAATCGTAGGGATCTAGGTAATTAACAGGCCTAAGCCGCGCCCCTGGTGGAGACGTATACTACATTTTATGATATAGAATCCCCTAGAAATTGGAACAAACCCCGGCCCATCTGGAGAAAACCAAAGCTATTTTAGAATCCCCAAACAATTTGGACAAATATCCCTTATCAACATTTACAAAATGATTCTATTTCCAGCTTTTTTAAAGTTTTTTTCAAGCATCTTTAGTAATCCCAAACTAGCAATTAGGTATCACATGAATCCTTGGCCTGTTTTATTAATGGATATTTTGTTACTTTTGAATTCTAGCTGTTCCACTATCTTCCAGTCATCCTGAAAATATGTTGGAATATTTCGTCAAAAGCACAGGAGCAAAACGCTTAGTTTGCACTAAGAAGCATGCAGATAAAATGAATAAAGTGGCAAAAGCAACAAATTCGGAAATTCTAGTAGTGGACTACAGTGAGCTCAAGACTTCAAGCGAGAAAAATGCTGCGGACCTGTTAAACCCAACAGTCTACAGTGGCAAAAATGCTCTTATTTTATTTACAAGTGGAACTACTGGACTTCCCAAAGGTGTTTTACTCACTCACACTAATTTGCATGCTCAGGTTAGTTATTCAAATCGCAGAAATAATAATCATACACTATGGCCGTATACTTGAAGAGCAAACGGGTAAACAACAACCCCCTCCACACGAAATCCCAAAAAATAGGTTATTTTGCCCTGAAACAAAAAAATGGACAATTTTTTCAAAATTTTCCATTTTTTTCAAGTACATGATTGATTGTTGAATTGAAGCATTACTACCTCATGTTTGGATTCCCCCCGAGATCTATTCCTGGATATGGCGGTGTATCACACAAACTTTATTAACTTGACTGTTTTTGAGTTTTGAAGGTTTAACTATAAAAAATATCGTTCCTAATTTTTTGTAGGTTATGAATATTTGTCAAGCATGGGAGATCACAGGGATCGATACAATGCTCCATGTTTTACCGTTACATCACACTCACGGTTTAATTCATGCATTGATTAGTCCTCTCGCAGTTGGAGCAAGGTGTCACATGTTAGAAAAATTTGATGCCGAGAAAACTTGGACTGAACTATTATCAAATGAGTCACAAAGACCTAATGTTTTGATGGCCGTGCCGACTGTCTACGTTAAAATGATTGAAGAATATGAGAAAACTTATGGGAAGAGCAAAACAAAGGCAGAATTCTTAAAAGAAACATGCAAACAAAAGATGCGGGTAATGATTAGTGGTTCTGCAGCACTTCCTGTTCCAGTTCTGGAAACATGGGAAAGAATCACATCGCATCGTTTGTTAGAGCGATATGGAATGACTGAAATAGGAATGGCTTTGACCAACCCTTTACACGGGGAGAGAAGAGCAGGTAGATATTATTATTTTTTTAAATGCTTGTTGTTTTCTTAAAGAATACTCCGTGACATATTTTTAATACATGGTTTTGTTTATTTTGATGCTCAGGGTTTGTTGGGGGTACATTCCAGTCCGTCAAAGTTCGAGTAGCGGATTTAACTTCCAGAACTAATTACAAAGTTCTTGCCGAAGGAGACTGGAAATTCACTGATGTGAAAGTTGACAAAAACGAGCAGATTATCGGAGATTTGCTTATCAAGGGTCCTTCAGTGTTTAAAGAGTATTGGGGAAATCCGGAGGCAACTAAAAAAGAATTCACGGACGATGGATGGTTCATCACAGGTATATAATAATTGAGAGAAATATAATTAAATTAATGAATTGATTTTTATGGGGCCAGCAGTACAGTTGCGTAACTATAAGTTAGAAAAACTACTTTTTAGACAAACTCCAAATAATTTTTAAAAAATCTTAATTTTTTAATATTTGTGACAAAATAATCTTTTATAACATTTTTAGCGCTCCCTGAACTTTTAGCGATTTAACTTTCAGTCATTTTTGGGCCCCCTGAGCCTTGGGGCCTCATATGCGACGCATAGGCTGTATAGGTATTTTTACGCCACTGCGAGGGCCAGCTAGTTTTCCCAATTAATATTTACCTAACGATTTAGTTCAAGGACATATGGTGTATAATATTTATTTTTGTATTTAGGCGACACTGTGGAATATGTTAACAAATATGGTTCATACAAAATTCTGGGCCGCAAATCAGTGGATATCATTAAAAGTGGCGGTTACAAATTAAGTGCCCTGGAAATAGAGACTCAACTTTTATCATTGCCTGAAATAAAAGAAGTTGCCATTATGGGACTTCCCGATCCAACTTGGGGACAAAAAGTTGCAGCCGTTGTGGTTTGGACTGGAAAGGAAATGTCAGCAACCGAATTAAAAGAGTTGGCCAAGACTCGTTTGGCTCCTTATGCCTGCCCAACAGTACTCAAGACAATGGATGAACTGCCAAGAAATCATTTGGGAAAAGTGAACAAAAAAGAGTTGGTGAAAGTCTTTAACTAAGTACACACTTGCAGTTTTTTTACTGTTGTGTCTATGAACGACTACTATATTAAGCTGTGATTCGTGATTGATGACCACAAAACAATTAGACAATGATTATATTTTATTAGTAGATTTGCAAATGATGTTTATAAATTCATATAATATTTAGAAAGATTAAATATATATTTATTTTTATTTTATTGTATACTAATTAACCGCATATGTATACACATACTGTTAATTAGTACAATAAATTGTAACGTAATTAAGAAATGGGATTAAGAATAAACCTTAACTAATCAGCAGAACATTGTCTTAATTATTTGATTGAAATACATCAATTTTGAAGTAAATCTTTATATGAAGGGATCAAAGTTTTACGCGCATTGTTGTCAGTGATATCGTCGGGACTTTCACTTCCACTTTCCAGACTTTCGCAATCAGCAAGATAATTCATCACTTTAGTCCTTTTCCGTATATCCTTGGAACTTTCGGGAGTTTCTGTATAGAAACCTCGAACCATTATATATAGCTGAGGGAACTCGACGATATTTTTGCCGGCAAAATTGTTCTTTAAAGTTTCTTTCAGGTTCAGCTTGTAAAATCTGCCATCACAAATTAATCAATTATAGAATATACAAAGTAACTGAGCAAAAGTGGGATATTGAATTACCTAAAGGTGATATCCGAGTAAATAAGTTGTAACGAATACTAAAAAAATAATATAAAGCAGCTGTGACGTAAAACGGGCGGTGCGTTTCCCTCTTCTTTACAATGGTCGTGTGTTTCTCACATTTTTAAATAATTATTTACCTCTTACACTGACTAGCTGGACTATGAGTGCCTTTTTAATTTATGAAGCTTTTAATTGACTAAACCACAGAAAATTACTTTTATTCAATTTTAGTGACAAAAATATTTTGAAATATTTGCCACGTTAAAGGAGTGAGAAACGTGACGTTATAGGGTTTTTTACTTTGTTAGTATTTGTTACACCCGCCCTAGAATTACCTACCTAATTAATGCTACAATATTTTAATTTATTAAAATAAGTAAATAATTTTTACTTTTTCTGACAATGGGCTATCTTCTCAGTTTTCATCAAAACATCTATTGAATCCAATCCAGCTGATCTGTATGCAGTCAAATGTTTCCTTGCTTTTTCAGGAACAGAGATAGAATTGGAAAGATACTGCTCTATGATATCACCAAGGACTGTATTTTCTGAGCACCTGTTATTAACATAGGAAGGCGGACATTTATATTAAATATTATACACCGTGATCAGTTTTCTGGGTACCATATAGGGTCAATGCCAATACATATGGACTGGATAAAGCCTTAGTTAGGCCTGCTCAAAAATGCCACAGGTTATTTTGAGACAAACATATTTTGTACATTTTGTAAACAATCGCTTTGCGCATTTAATGAGCAATGACACAATGTGGTTACGCAACATCATATTCTGGTAAAGCGCTTTTGGCAAAAAAACAGTTACATAATGTGAATTAATTTGATTTAGGAGATAAAGTCATTAAAGTTAAACAAGAAATGACAGGACTAACTAAGACTTTAACCAGCCCATGTATTAGCCATATGGTACAATGAAAACTGATCACGCTGTATAACTAACGTAGGATTTAGTTTGTGTATTATATGATAGAGTATTTGAATTTTGGCTTTTCTTACTTGTTAATATGTAATGTCAATTTGTTGGCATTTAGAAATGTAAATTGAACTTTCCACATGACGATATTAGTTTTATGGTCCCAACACGTTGTGTTTGAGTCACGACGCTTAAAAGTTTTGGGTAAAAAGTGCAAACGAGTACCTCGTCTCAGAACAGCTAATTTCAATTTTTGTAAAACCTGAAATGGAAAGAAAATCAAGTGTTAAAAATAATACTGTGTAAAAATATAGACACACTCATTAATTAACATTAATTAACATTAACATTGTATATCTAAATCCAACGTAATTGACTTTAAAAAACAATAAGGGGAATAGTAATGCATACATAAGGAAGATGAACACCAGCTAATGGACGTAGTCTCAGATCGCGTTTACTTCTGTCCACGCAACGCCCGGCTTCTTCCATTAATCTGTAATCTGAATAAAAAATATTAATAATTATTTACCTCGCGGTAAGATGAATTGACGAATTTTATTAGCAAACGGAAAACATGAATTCATTTGTAAAATACGATGGAGAGCATGGAAAGATCTGTTGAGGACAGGAACTTACAATATTCTGTTTTCCGGTCTCTTAAACTTAAATTGCTTTACCCAATATTTATAAATAGGTAAAGATGTACAGATTAAATAGAAAACATTTTTACTTACCGCTGAGAAGGTGAAGATCATTGAATTGCTTTAAGCGTACAAAAGCAGTTTTCGATCGACTTCCATCACATTCATTTATTTTTTTGTGTTCCTTTACACAAGGAACGCTGCAGGTTAGGACTTCACATGCTGGACATGTATATTTAGCTTCTACTTTTTGACAAATCTGGCATAAACCCAATCTACAATAAAATGATGACATTGTAAGTTGTAAGTGGACATTTGATAATGACTTTACATTTTTTCGATTGCGAACACTAATGCAAGTTTCGTGTTATAATAATATCACTAGAAAGAAACTGTCAATCAAAATATGACAAATGTTTTTCAATCGAAGAGTTGAGCCAAAAGGGAAACTCTAATGGTGGCATGAATCTGTGGGGGATATTCCGATATTAGATTTTAAACACACATTGTATTTGACATGTGTGAGTTGTATATTTGGATTGTTCGATGAATCTATAACGTAAATATGAAATAAACTTGAATTTAAATAGTATTTGAATTGTTTGCAGTGTCGTAAAATATATATTCAGTCCCTCCAGTTGTGACGACACTTTTTATTCGCACATTCATAAAATGTTGTCATCGGCTCGTCAGCTGATCTTGTTTGCATCTGGTAAAAGAAAGCTTCGTTGTGAGTGCACTGAGGGCAAATTGTTTCTGTTCGTTGACGATGTTCATCCGCTTGACTTTGTGACACGATGTCCACTTCTTCTGTTTTTGGTTTCAAAATGTCATGAGAGTACTGCATTCGTCGTGTCATAGGTTTTATGTACGGGCAAGTTAAACAACACAAATGAAACCTGTCCAAATGTTTTCTCTCATTCTCATCACACAACACCAAAATATTTCCACAGTTCAAACAAAATTTGTATTTAGATCCTTTCGGTCTTCTAGATTTGATTACAGTACATTCCGGTTTATATTCATCCTCTGCAGTAAAACTCCTTCCTGCTGCTGCCATACCGTCACTCTCAACGTGTCAACCCTCAACTTTCGTCACTTTTACTAATTTTGAATTTAGATTCTTCTTTTAAAATTCACAATGGGAGGTCGGAGTTGTATGGACATAAAATCAACCACATCTAGGTCTGGCTAGATGATTTCCGATGAAAACTACTCTCGATTTGTAGATCTGAAGGTTTATAAGTCACTGTGTCTGTTGAATTCAAGTAAATGTCGAATGTACCATCATTTGCTACTTTTATTAGATTAATATTTAATCAACCACAATAATTAAGTACACTACTGAACTGATTCAGCTATCAATCGTTGCTTGCAAATTATGAATTATTTCTCACCTATTTGTTGAGGTAAGCTCGGTATTCTGCATTTCTTTTCTCGGTATTCAGTTTTGTCTTATGTCTTATTCTTCCTGTGACCTGTGTTTGTTGTAGGTTGCAGGATAGTATGAAAGTGGAACAGCGAACAGCTGTTGACAGACAACTATTCTGAAATCCGTGTTTAAAATAAAAATAAATTATTAATATTATGTGATTCACTGTAAACTTGGTTTTGTATTTCAGTCTCAAAACTTCATTTTTGCTGTCGTCAGCACGAGGTTGAGCGAGTGTTTCTATTTTGCTGTTCTTACATTGCCGCCATAAAACATATTTCCTGTTGTATACAAATTACAACGACTGGAGTAATGAAAGATGTCGCTTGCTTGCAATAATTTATCTATGTACTGTTTGTATTTATTTACAAGAATTAATTCATAATACTCTCATCGTCTCATCATTGTCATATTGAATCTCATCTTTCTCATCTCTCTCTTTCTCATATTCAGATCATGCAGTTTAATGAGAAATTCTATTAAAATACATGTTGTTGATGTTGTGTTCTTGGGTGAATGCAAACTACATCATACATGTCACATTCACAGGGTTGCGGCATGCAAAATTGCACTTGAAAAAAAGACTGTGAAAAATTGGAAAAAAAGTGCAATTTTGCAACTGCCAAATTTCGTGAAAAATTGCAAAATTGGAAAAATA
>JAQFYB010004223.1:0-16891 GCA_034694085.1 Pogonognathellus longicornis | reverse complement strand
ACTGGAATTGTGTGACTGAAAGTACGAAGAAAACTGTACTTGTACGCAATTTACAAAAGGAATACTGCTTGGACCAAAAATACAATGTGTACAAAATCAAAATGTCGACAGGACAAGTGTGCTCGAGTAGGATCAAAATGGAAGTCCGGGAAAAAGTCCAACTCCAACGCTATAGCTTCAGCCTTGAGGAGAAGATGAGTTTTGCAACAGCAACAGCAAAACTCCCCTTCTCTGTCCAATGCGCTAACGCGCATGGGCTGAAAACTTTAATCTTTCAATATGTTCACATAGAACTGTCCTTTGTAAATGTATTGTACACTGAGGACTTATACAAGAGCTCCAGCTATGCCACACAAAAGCCTCAGAGAATTGTCAGAGTTTATTACGAGTGCTAGTTCTCGCTGCTACATACATAGCAAAGCCACCGGAAAATAGAAGGAAACTGTTTTTTCAACCTACAACCTTCCATCTATTCATTCAATCTACAGTTCATATTATAGAAAACTGTCCTATGGTGATCCTACTACGAAATCCAAAATCCAATCTATGATCCAATCCAATATTATATCTCTAGTATGTAGCAGATGTGTATATGCAATGCATTTACATATAAGAAAGTTGAAGTATCTTTAGTATTGTAGTAGTGCTAAAGGACATGGCTTACATTATACTACCTACTATACACGCATTGGCTAAAAGTCTAAATCCGAATGGTCTCAGACTCTCAGAGATATACCGTATTTCGTAAAAACTCGACAGGTTTAGATGGTCCTGCCATGCAGCAAGCCAGGCGGCCCGGAATAAACTCTGGAAAGGTGGTGGTGGTATGGTGTCGGTAGTGTGGTGGTTGTCGTGCAATGATGGTGGTGGTTGGCTCATTCATATTATTACTATCAAGTGCTTGTATATGCACTATGTAATACTAGGACAGATATCTTCTTCTGTGTGTTCTAAGGACACGGAGAGCTACATTGTCCTGGTATATGGTAGAAATATATAAAATGAGTGTACCTAGTACCTACCTAGTAGTATGACTACTTTGACAATGGTACTAGTAAAGCCGGGCCTTGTATTTCTGTGTTTGGATGTGTAGCAGTGTAGTAGTATTAGTAAGTATTCTATTCTATTCCATTGAAGCCATTCCATTCCATTCCATTGAATTGACATTACATTACGTTACATTACATTGCTTTAGACTTGGTTGGATGTCCTCTATTTTGATGTCGTTTGGTTCGATTCCATCTTTTCATAGAATGCTTCGCTCTCCTGTTGTCACAGCACTCCTTCTGTGTGTTGGTTCCTGTGCTGAGTCTTGCTTTACATTATTATATTCATGGAATCTTACTTTACTAAAGCTTTTCTTGCCTTGTTTTGCACAAGCTCTCTCTCTCTCTGCATGAGTGTCTGTTCCTTGAACAGCGTTTTCGATTGCCATTCCTTGGGATGAACGTGTCGCTTGACGATTTCGTTTGCAAATTCAACATTCAATGGAAACGAAACTACAACTACCGTAAACTAAACTAAATTCGCATCCGAATCTAGGGCAGGACATACAGAATATAAAGGGCAAGGAGAAGACGTACTAGTAGTATTCTGTGAAAATGTAGTAGTAGAGTAGGTGAGTACCTATTGTGTATTACGAATGCATGTGGATGCAGTTAGCAGGTTAGTATTAGTACTAGCAGTCCTAGTTGTACTCCTTCTTGACTATTATGGTGTGAGATAGAGAGAAGATTCTCAAGGAGCATTTGAGTACCGAGAGTAGTAAGGGTGGATGTAGGTGTAGTGGCCTTTGCAATTGGACCAAGACAGAAAATACTAGACTCATTCTCATAATGCGTAGGTATGTTGGTTGGCTTCTTTGGATTTTTTCTTGTCAGAAACCTCCAGAAAAATGCAATGCATTGTGAATACGAATGTGAAATCAACGACTTGCTGTCAACAACCAAATTCCATCTGTGAAACACACTTACAATGGCAATTCTTCGAATCAATAAATTATATTCACCCATTGATCCACAAGAGTTCTCGTTTATACACAAAACGACTTCCTGCTCTGCATGCACACAGAGTTATTTGAAATATAAACCCAGTAGAAATGGTATGAAAGACATGGTGTAGCATTCAATTTCTCTTAGAAGGCAAGGGCAGGGCATATCCACATCATTGTGTTGTGTAAGAAATGTGGTAGTAGCCAAATAAGGGAAGAATGAAACATTTATTTTTTAGAATTTACCACCGCATTAGAACTAGGAGTAAAATGGCTAGTGAGGTAGAAGGTCCTGTCGTTTGAATCTATTTCCCTTGCACAAATTATTTGCTTGGAGTGTGAAATTAAATGTTTTAATTTGTTCGACAATTTTGTACTTATATATTGTACACCTTTACAATATACTGGTCCCAAGCATATTGCGTATACGGCAGAAAAGGTATATAGTATTAGCTAGGAGTAAACATTTATTTGCAAACATGCACAGTGGTACAAGAATAAGACTGAAATTACGTTGAGACTCCTTGAGTGTATGTAGAGTAGTTCTGTGTACAGAAGAATGGCGTTGTTACACCCCCGCACTTATAGTGGTACCCTTACATTCAAGTACAATTTGTTTCTTCTTCTTTGGTGTTAGCAATAAAAGCTAATGAAATGAAATGAAAATTTATTTTTAGTAGTTTCACTTATGCAGCTATATACAACTTCCCTATTGCAGTGAGTCGTCTCAAGTGTTATGCATTCAGAAAATTGTAACTCATTGACCCAATTCGAAGAGAAACACATATAACATTTATGACAATAGGACGATACAGCTGCAACACAGAGTTACTACAGTTTTTGCACACTTTGGAGAAAGTTATTTGCAGTCAGCACGCTTACTTACTTGTAGTACGTAGTAGTTTGTTTATATAACACTATGTAAGTTGCTGCAGTCTTATTAGAAATAATCATTCTTGCTTAGTACAACATACGTTGTTTTTGAAGTTCCTCTTGTAGAAAATGCGATTGTGTATTGAAATTTTGCTACATAATGAATGCATTGCACGACAACATACATAACACAGTAGTTTATAGTTGTGTCCGAGCTCAGCATGATTACGTGGCTTGTCAGTTCATTTACCAATGGCTTTTATCAACTTAGCGTCTTTTCAATTGTACTTTGTGTGTGCAGGGAGTCCAAATACAGTCAACAGAAAATTACATTCCAATACCAACCTTGTTTTGTTCTAACTAATCTGGAGCTGTCTCACAGAGGTAACTTAGTAAACCCGACACTTCTATGTGTCTGAGCGTTTTACGTTTGTAATTTCATCATCAACAAAAACAAATTATTTATTGATAGACTGCACTTAATGGTGTATAGGTATAGTAACATGTAGTTGAATTTTGCACAAACAAAGGAAAATACATGCAAGTTCACTCAGAAAGGAATAACTGATGAGTTCGAGTAAAAATAAACTCTGTTCCTTTATGGATGTACTGTGACTGTGAGTGAGTAGTCTGAGTAGTGTACGTATACGAAAACAACAAAGGGACATGGACTAGCAGTACACCAATAATGAATGTGTACTTTGTGTATGTATAACATGTTTCTTTCCTTTTGATGATTGTTTTGTTGTAGGAGTAGGGATTTTATGTACATGTAGTATAGTAAAGGAGTAGTGTATTGTGGGTATTGTATTACATTATATTACGGCTTAAGGTCAAAAATACGATGAGGGAGGGGGAAAGATGAAGGTAAAAGAAGATTTAGTTTTGCTCACATCTCAGGTCGACCGTGGCAGATGAATCTCTTACGACTTTTATAGACAGTGGTGCATTGTTGTAGTTTTTTAGAGTGCACTACTGTAAAGCTTGGAGAGCTGTCTGAGTGGTGACACTATCTATCTTTATAGTGGATTTGTGACCTTTATAGCACAAACTGCAAAGCTGTAATAGTAGTATGTGTAAAAGTATGGTATAGTAAAAATAGTGAAATAGTGCAAATATGTGCACGCGCTGTTCATTGAGACAAGAATACGGAAGGGGAAAGTACCATTAGGTATATATGTTATAGTTATTTGAAGAGAGTGACACTATGGTGGATATTCTGTAATAGCGCTATTTCAGTGCTAGAAATAATATAAGCAAAGTCGACAAAAGAGTAATAGACACAAGGAGTGACGAGAAGTGACGGGAGCTCGAAAGTCTTTCTTGAAAAAGTCTTAGAAAAGTCAAGTTTGGAGGAAGACAGACGGGTTGCAATAGATTTTGTGTCTGTTCCAATTGAAATGGCATTGGAAACTCAATGCACACTGCACTCTTTAATATACTCTTACACTATCCTTTCGGATCTCCACATTTCAACATTTCCATCGCATGGAAAACCCTTAGTTTGCCACGAGTTGCGAATATACGAGTTACAAAATGGTCTGCTTTGAAGATTCAGATATATATAGTGCAGTGGAGATAACAAGTTTATTTGCCATAGCATCTGGTCGTATGCCGTAGCATGGTGTTTTTATACCTTTACTATACCTACATATCTTTTTTCAATATTGTGATCCGCCAGGAGCTTCGTAACATTGCAACACATAAACTAATGGCAGAGGAGTCCTTTTAGAGTCAAGGTCTTACCTTGCTCTGCAGAATTGAATCCCAATGGAGTCATGAGTCTGTATGAGATTTTCGCAATCAAAGCAAGCCGAATGGCCAAATTGCTCTTTGAAAGAGAGCGAGACCCTTCGTCTTTACTACACCACCCAGGTCCACGAGCCAATCAATCTTTCCTAATAATGTTATTGTGTCTATATCTTCTGAACTTGATTTGTAAATCTTCGGCTTGGAAGAACAAAAGGGATTTGCTAGCAGTAAGTACATTGGTACCTAATATTATTTACTCAGTTAGATTACACAAAGATATGAGGGTACCTATTACCTATAGGTACCTTACTTAACCTGGTTGTATTAGTTACACAACAAAATGTCTAACAATAACGCTTATAACAATAAAGGTTTCGTAATATAATGTAATAGTGTATAATATGTACACTGCAGATTCCTTCGTTGATGTCGCAGGCTCTGTTAAATTCAATTTAGTTCAGCTGGCTGTTTCTTTTGGTAGCCTTCTGAGGTAGTTTTTCGTACCAAAGGTCGGTTACTTTGAGAGCTACCTTTGAAGACTCGCCGAAAAGCCGGTCAGACCTGTACGACCATTCTGTTTACCAGGACCAGAAATTGAATGACATTTAGCATTTGTCGATATATATATGATACGATCGATAAGGCATGACGATCTGTAAAATAGCTACTAACAGATACGCACATTTCTACACAGGTTTAGGTACCTAATTATCTATACAAAAGATAAAAGATTTTCATACTAATTGTTTCGTTAACATTTTATTACAATATACAATTGCATTGATTCTTCAGGTTATCTGTTATTCGACAAAAAAAGCTGTCAATAAGTGTTTGTCATCCTTTTCAATAATTAAATTACCCTCTTGGTCGGCTTGAGGGATTTTCTTTGATAACAATGTGACTTGATTTATATGGACAAATCAACTTTCTTGTTTTGGTCTCTCATAGGTTTTCACTTGGGTAGTCGTACAAAAGTAATTGTATGTAGACAAGTCGCATTTGTTTGTGTAGCCTCATAAGTCAAAAACCTGAGCATGTTTACAAAAGAAAGAAATGTCATCCGAAACCGAAGAAATGAATGAAAATACTGGAATTGTATAGAAAGCAGTTGAGGAAATGGGAGGAGATTTGACAGTCTCGGATTCAATGGGTTCTGTATGTGTATCATGCACCTTAGGTGTTTCTATTGTTCAAGATAGTCAAGGAAAATAGTAAGGAATCCTCTTTGTCAACTATGCAATAAATGCCTTTTAACTTATAGTAATAAATTGAAGCAGAAAGTTTCGAATGAAAGGAGCGCAGCAGTATACCTTGCATATACTAGTGGGTTACTACAGCTGACTTTGTGTTGGTACTTTGTTCGAAGATTTGTTAGCGTCTCCAATTCAAATTGCTTGTTTAGCAAAGTCATCGTGATATATTATTATTGTGCATAATTTAGCATTGACCGTGATGCTAGTTCAACTGTACCGTAATGCTGTTAAGCAATACAAAGCAAGGCATCTAGTACCTACCTAGGTATGTAAACGTGTAAATAAAGTACTACACGTGTACCTTATTTATGCACTAAGCTATCTCATCATCGTATCTCACTAATGGTAATGGCTTCTAAATATATTACGTATTACTGCTATATGGAACAAACAAATAAAACACAAAGCTCCTTCATTGTTATTCTGCTTGCCTTTGCAATTGAAGTCGCATCTATAAATATCCATGTTATATCCATCCATGTCAATACCTATACAAAGAGCTAGTCGCATAGATATACTACATTTTAGTGTGTATGTTAGGAGGGATTGTGTTAGTTGAAATTCACCTATGTGCCTTTGTTATGTTGTTGTTGAGTTTTCAGTTCCACTATTGTTAGTAAACATTGATGAGGATTAAAATACAATGACACAGAAGTAGTAGTTACTATCTGCTTTATGTAGTCTCAAGTATGCCATGCAACGCAGTATATTATGTAGAATTGCATTATTTAGGAAACAAGTACAATTTGATAATGCAATGTTCACATAATAACTTTTCCAGGTCTCTTGCTCTTCTCTCCAGTGAAATAAAGTGACAGACATTGCTAGTATGTAATCTTAGTTCACTTAAATGTATTCCTTATTCGACCAAACCATGTGATTAAGCATTAATCTATTCACAGAGCAGCTTTAACATTTGTATGTGGGATAAATTATTTAGGTATAATATACAGTTAGTTAGTTATTTCCTTATGCATTGTCCTTATTATAATTTTATTAGCTATGTTGATATTGTTATCTGTGAGTTTCTGCAGCTATTTTATTCTTCAACAACGAACGATCTACTTGTTGTAATGTACATTTCATGACGGCACATGTTTGTACTTTGTACAACTACGCTCTGGTCGTCAAAGTTGCATTTTGCATATAAATGAGAGGCATTAAATTACTTAATATTATAGCAGTACAGTAGTAACGTACATAAAAGTAATATTGCTACAAACAACAGCAATCCAACTTTTTGTTGAATAATAAAAGGAGTCTGACAAGAGTTTGGCTTTGTTAGATTAAGACAATAATACCATTTTTATTAGGTATTATTATACTTAATATGTATGCACATACCAACAGATTACGACTACTATGAGGTATAGGTACCATGTTTACACCTAATATTACTAGTATGTAGATATTGTCTGAATTTTTAGAATGAAACAAGAAGCCGAGTCTTCTCTCATGCGAAGAAATGACAACAAAAAATATTTTTGATGTGGTTGGGCTTTTTGTGTTCGTATTCTTTTACGAATATAAAGTAGAAGCAGAAAGATGTTCGTTGTACAGATGCGAGAATAATAAGTGCCACAAAAGAAGAAGTTGGAAGATGTAGAATTCTAGTGGTTGGTAGCAGCAACTAATTAATACACTTGAATACTTTATAGTGCAACTGTTCTTTACACGTGATGATGCAAGAGTATATTGTAGTGTGTAGTTCTTCATAGGGATATAAGTCAACAGACAAGTTACACACTGCCATAAAGTGAATTTGATTACACAAATTTGAATTAGTATGTATTATGAATACCTTATGATGATGGTATCCATTACGTGTTCTTACCTCCATCAAAGAAGGCATTAGCCATAGCATAGAAAGATTCAGAATGAAAATGAGACATCTGAGTAGACGAAGAAAAGACTTGCTTGTCTCGGTAGTCATCAACGATTGTATCCTGCTTGTAAGGACTTTGTTTCTAATATATCATGTGTCACTCCTTTCATGCATAATGTATCATTATATCATTAAACTATTCATTTCGTACAACAAAGTCCCATAAAAGCTATATGGCACAATACAACATATCTAATACCTACCTAACTACCTACCTAAACCTACATTTTCTATGCATGTTATTTTATGCAGTGCATTTATTATGATTTCCAACACTACTTACCTACCTACTTCTATTTACTCCAATCTGTCAAAACGTGTAAGCTTCCTTATCATGGCTTGTAGCTGGTAGCACAATATTTTACCATTTTGCTGTGTGCTATTTAAATAGTGAAACATTGTGTACGTTTAGGATTACCAGAGATGAAATACAATGCACATTTCGACATAGTTATTCAGAGTAGACAGATAATGGTTGTTTAGAATTTGTATTATCTGTGTATATGCAATGTAATGAAGGTAAATGGATATACGATATACTTCATAGAAGAAAGAGTAGGTATGCATTTCTATTATAAATTCAATGGGTTTCACATACGCAGTTCTAAATCTTCATATTTCCAGCGCAGTATAAAGAAATAGTAAAATCACTGACTTAGAAATTGTATTTGTCTTGTTGTGTTTATCTATGCATGGAAACTATGTGTGTCATGTCGTACATTACAGCGATAATATTACATTACATTGAGTCCGAAGAGAAGGTAGCTTATCAACAAGAGCGACAGTAATGAGGCGTTACGCCTCGAATTTTACTCTTGCAATGGCTACGCTTAAACTAAGTAGGTGATAAAAATGTTGAGCTTTGGCATTTACGAACACACACAAAACAACACAGAGTCATAGAACCAGGGAGAAAGAGAGAGACTTGTCGAGAACTACTAATAAAGGCAGTGGCTCTCTTAACTTAGTGCATGTTGAACGTAAGGAACCAGAGTCAGAGTAATCTTTTAAGTAAGACAGGGACGCGTGTAGCTGTGGCAGTTGCAGAAGTTATCGATAACCTCCAGGATAGAAATATGGGGTGTACAATTTCTTTAGTGTGTTATTTTATGATGATTATGCATATAAGTTGCTGTAATTCAAAGTCAAGAGATGCAGGCAGGAATCACATTTACTTGCAACCGTAGTAGTTGTAGTAGGGTGGTGGGCAGCACAGAGAATAAAACTACGTTTTATTCCATTCACAAAGTGCAAAGTAAAATATTAGTGCATGGCAAGATCATTATTTCGGAGAATTGATCTAAAGTCGTTTTGGTTTGTATATGTAATGTGTATATTATGTATGTACGTTTGCTACATGTTTTGCTTGTCTGGCTTAGAATCTCATGAACTACATCCTCGTTTCAGTTTCATACAGATAAAGTGGAAAGGTAAATAGCTACGTGTGTACCTACTTAATGTAATACAGTGAATGCATTAGTATGTGTATATGAAATGAAATTGTGAAAAAGTCTTCTTCTTAGTCATTAGGGTCACGTTTGGGTGAAGTGGAATCTTCCTGTGTGTGAGGATTTTAAAGCTTCTCTCTTCCTCTACAGCTTGTAAGAAAAGAGATAGTGTCTCGTCCTCACTTACGAATAAACTTTTTTCCCGTGTGTATGTGAATATATTTGTGTCTCCTATAATATTATACACAACCTATATAGAACTAGTAGGCATATTCTAGTAAAGGTACAAAGATATTCACCATTACTAATACTGCCACACCGAGAGTAGTGTATAGTAGTGCATTGCATTACATTTAGTAACATAGTTTGCATCTTGAGTCTTGCGACGTGAGGATTTCGTCAATTTCCCGTAGCTCTTCCAGCTACTACTCACGCTCTTAGTGATAATAGCAATGGTAATATTATTGCCAGCAGATGCTACACACACAACGATGAACTACTACTACACTAGCACCTCTTAAGGACCTCTAGTACGAAACTGTATGCATACATTCACAAGAAAGAGACTTCTGCCCGAAATCCTCTCACATCATCCTTCGTTATTACTTACCTAGATACTAGATACCTACGTAACTAAGTACATCTTTATATACAAACTCTATGTTGGTGTATTTTCTGCTAAACTAACTTAAGCCAAAGAAGTATAAAGTCACTAGTACTACATAATGGTAGTTACAAGTAAAGTTGGTCAGATCACAACAGTCAATCTCACAGATTTTCTATACAACGGTTTTAGATTGAACTGTGTATATACTTATTGTATGACTAACACAGTGAACGAGGCTTCATTTCTTGATTTTCCTTGAAATGGTGATGGTAGCAGTGTATACGTATACAGCAAGTATTTAGTTGTGCATCTTTGAATAGAACAAGAAGGGAATAGTACAAGTATTCAATGACCACTTGTGCCCCAGTCATGGAAAAGGATGAGACCAAAGCTTTGCTTTAAAGTGTAATGCCATGTAGTAATGTACGAATGCAAGGTTTGAGATGCTAATGTTGTCAGGGATGGTAAGTATAAATGTACAGGCAATATTCAAAGTTGAGCTTTTACATCGCTTATGATGCTGCTACTTAATGCCTTGTGGATATACAACTCTTTCATACAGTCACAAGAGTTAATACCAATACTTCTACATTATTACTATACAACTATATAGGGGTGCATGGATCTGATGGTAAAAGTAATAGAATAATACCTACTTGTAACTGTATAGTATATAGTTAGAGAATAGCTCAGACCAATGTTATTATTACGACTACGTGTACCACCAACCAGTTCCAGCACTTGCACAGCAGCATCCACTTGATTTCATATACATGCACACTCTTGTATTTACATTACTCCTAGTACTACTTCTCTTTTAGTCAGTACAGTGGAGTTAAATCCAAGTGCATTCATGAAACTCGTTTGGGTTGACTTTGCTCATAGTTAAATGATGTTTCTATATGTATGTGTATATGGTACTAGTAATGTAAGTCTACTAGTAAGGACTACTTACACTACTAGTACATGCATAAGGTAGGAAGCGTCGCTCCGTTTACTTTGGTTTGGTTGGCATTTCTTGTATTTACCTTGTCAGCCATAGCTTGGTTTGCCTTTGCTTGGGTTAAGACCACTGCACTGTTGACTGTGTTTATGAAAATATACGATCTCCATTTATATATAATGACGAGCTTAAAGGACTAGACACACACAGAGAACAAGTCTTAATATTACTTTTCTATGCAGTAGGTATATATGTATTAGAAATGGAGTGTATCTGGTATGTGTGTAGTCTTGGGGTACGTGTAGATGCAAATAATAGGAAAACGGAATTCTGATTTTGTGTACTATTCCAAGTTGACTGTGACTGAAGTAAACATAGATTTGACTTGGTTTGACTTCACGGCTCAGTCGTTTGTGTTTGGTTCTCTTCCCTAATTACTATGTACATAATCTCGCCTGGAGTATGTATAATGTAGCACCTCATTCTCGTCTCACGAGAAGAGTCAAAGTCAAGACAACCAGACAAGCTGTTCTCTGCTATTATGTATGAACATCATCTCCACTAAAATCTCCTACCCTTTACTTTACGCTCAAACGGTCCTCCTCGCTCAATCTTCTATCTTTAAATAAATATCCATAGAACTACTTATTACTTTACTTTAGTACTTGGTGGCTATACAACACTGATAGGACATGGAGTTTATAGTGGTACTTGTCTGAATATCTAAATGAAGTTAACTAGTAAGTAGGTACTACAAAATACATATTTAGGTACACTATGTTCTTTTGGTTTGAATATATGCATTATGTAGGTTCATAGAAATGGATGAAGAATGAGCACTCGTTCATTTATGGAATGAAAATGGGGTGAGAAAATGAAGATGAAAATGAGATGGTTCGGTGGTCGTGGCCAAGAGAAAGAAGAGTGTCGAGTCTTTCGTACAGATTGTTCCTTTCGGCTCTTCCTTATTCCGACCCAACCAACACTTGCCTCCGGATTATAATCTGGCTCAGCTTTTTAAATATGCATTTTAATATTGTGGTTGAATACTGTGGAGCAAAGCAAGTAAGACTCTTCTGCTATGAAACGTATGGATGGAGAACACTTTTCTGCGTTGAAGGTCTGAGCGGTACTAAAAAGCATAAAATAAGTATGATGATACAGTCATCATCATATCTCAACTTATTGTTGGATGGTTTAAGTATATCTTTTATCAAATCTCATATTACACTGTTCCACTTTGTCGTTTTCTCTCTTGAATATTTTACAAGAGTATACCTACTATTTCTGAGTTACACAAATGTACATGCCATACACTTGATATTATACCATTATTGTGCAGTTAGTTCTATAGTACACTTCTGAGGCTTCGCCGACAGAGGTAAATGTATTTTCAAGTCCACATTAGCATTTTGATTTCATTTCATGTCTTATAATCAGTTAATCCAGTAGAATGTTTCATTCGAGATTTTTTATAGTTACTGGAGAAATGGGTACATTTATCAGACAAATCTTACTGTATTTAGGTATATATAGGATATACTATCTGTACCACGGACCTATCATACTACATGTAGTGTATTTATAATATAATAGCATTCGTAGCAAAGGTTGTTGAAATATTTCTCGGGATAAATGAAAAAAGATTATGTAAGTTATTTTTTACAAGCAATCTTTAAAAAATTTGATAGCTTTTGTGTTGACGGTATGCACTATGTACTATATCGTCGATTAGAACTGTATTTTACAAAATTAATAGTATTTTTTGCTATAAAGCCAAGAATAAATGTCAATGGATAAACCTCTTGACTAAAACTCCCAGTGTGTATGTGTGTGTTCTTATTCCTAGACTTATTTTCTTCCGAAGACGACGACAGGAGCAAAAAGAAACACAAGGGCAAAATGTTACATGCTCACAGGTTTATAATAATAAAGAATTGCTTGAGAATAAGTGTGATGCGTGTATGATACAGTGTTATCTGGCAGAAGTATGTGCTCGTGTTGTCTAGCCAGAGGATAATAATCATAATAGCGAAGAAAAAGATAAATTGTCAGGAGCGTCTGTGGATGGGTACGTGTAGCATACGCATAAAGTTCGTGTAGTGAACTGCATAATGCATAAGTAGGCTTAAATTTGTGGGAGAAAGAGTTGATTGCATCTTAGGGTGAGATATGAGATAATCTGGATACTTGAAGTTTCCATTTTGTATTTATGACCTCCCATCCTTTACAGATGAGCAAGTCATTTGGTCGCCTTTCTTTACTTCATTGCATTATTGTGCTGTCTTTTCCTTACTCTCTCCAATATTCATTCCCCTACTACTTATATCCATTGTTTACTGCCTTACACACACAAGCATACCACTCGTATTGTGTAATATGCTATATCTCTAGTTCACATTTAATCTTTGAGCTATCCGTAGACATCTTTATACATACACATTATACATATCAAGAGCCTACTTCTTTTCTTGCCCTTTTCTTGTTTAATGTAACGCAAGCGGCATTCCTCTGTGCAAGAAGCATACCAGACGCTCTTTGTTGCTTTGTACTATATAGTTGCAGTCTATGCATGGCATGGTACAGCACACATGGCATGGGTCTATCTGAAAAAAGTGAGAAATGAGACTGACTCTGATCTCACAATCAGCGCAAGAAAGCAGGGAGTCAAGTCAAGTGAGGAAATAAGAAAGGAGGAAGGGAATAAGAGGAAGCTGATGAAAGTCGGCACACAAAATATGATCATCCCTTCACCATACATACATAGAATATATTTACACACACTAAAAATATCCATACTCTCAAAATCAGATACTCTACTAGGCGTACTTCACAATGTTTTATGGCCTTGTATCTGTAGTAGTCCACTGATAAGTGTGATGCTTCTGTAAATGTGCAGTGTGTATATTATTATAGTTTGTTTATGAAGACTACATATACATCTACGCAGATATACACAGATACATATACACACTTAGTGTATGCTCTGAAATGTATTATGTGTATTGCCACTATGTTATTGCTATTATAATGGATCATATTATCAAGCAATATTTTGTTAGGCTATACAAACTATTCACTGTGTTAAAGACACTCTGTAAATGGTTGTCTCCATATCTTTGTGTTTTCATCCTCTTATCTTGATGGGAGGGAAGGGTTTAGTAGAGCTCAGTTTATAGAGCAGTTGCATGCTATCCGATTTCAGCACATGTTGTTTTTCTACAGTTTAACATAACATATGACATAGTTTGATGCCCGCATAGAGTGAAACAAGGCAATCTCACCCCCACTTCTCTCGTTCTCTCGCTCTCTTTCTGAAATCCTGACTGACATTTGCTGGATATATAAATGAACCATAATAACAAACAGAGGAAGAGTCCTTGCTTCTACGAAAGCAGACAAAATACCTAGTGGGGAATTATTGTTTGTCTTGTAGGCTGTACAAGACTGATGGATTTATTTGTTCAAGTTTTTTCAACGACTTACCTACTGGAACAGATACTTTAGTAGTAGTAGTAGTAATACACTCACTCATACTTCGTACAGCTTTTACTGCAGACAAAAGAAGAAAAAACACCTTTTACAAATACTACCATTTATCGTGAAGCATTTGATGAGGATAAATTGCCCGCATTTAATTTTACTGCGTATATATAGCTTCTGTATAAATGCCTCTTGTTCATTGTGATATAAAAATTTGAAAAACATATGGAATAAAAGCGTATGATAGAATATTATTGGCTACAAGACCAAGTTTAGCCAGCATCACATAAAATGCTAAAGTTGCAATATGTAAAAGTCAGTTTTTGGAGAAAGCTGATGCTGATGGTGGTGTTTGTATGTAAGGACTGGTGGAGTGATAGGATTGAATAGTTTTGCTGGGCAGACGAAATGATATTGTCCGGGATTTATAAAAGGAAGTAAAGAGTTGGTATTTTCATATGGGTGTATGGGATGTTTCATATGGTGGTAGTAGTAGCATTTTTGCGAAATGTTCACGAGTGATTGAAGGTTTTGATGGAAGTTATAGGAGAAAACCTCTTGGAAATATCCAATAATCGAAGGAGAGACGATGGTGTTTGTAGAGGCCGAGAAGAGTCAGCGGGAAAAGCGTGCATGACAAATGTGGTGGCTATATTGCGTGTTGGTGATGCCTTTGGGAATGAGTTGGTGGATGTCGATATGAGCGATTTGGGTCGTAATGGATGTGCGTTTGACCGTGCATTTGTGATAGGATGCAATAGATAGCTAGGCGATAGACTCAACTCATCCAACTTCAGACTTGAGCTCCTTCTCTCTTACTGTACTCACACATACTGTACTAGTAGCAGTTTCCATTTGCAGTATTAGTGCTAGTAGCACTAGAAAATACTCTACTAAAGATGTTATTGCAGCCTTAGCCTTGCCCGTAGTTTTGCTGTAGTGTAGAAGTGGTGCGTTGTGCTAAGAAAGAAATCGGAGAGAAAGCAGAAGAAGAGAAAAAGAGACGAAGACGATCTATTTGCTGAAAGATATTGAAACTCTCAAATTCTTTTGGCATCTCATTCCCCTTTTATTCTGAATGCTGCGTTTCATGTAGCAAAGCGGCGTATTGCCGATTTCTGTAGCTGGTATATGGATGTGGGATCACGATGATGATGCTTCGATAGAAAATTCCTATGGTAGAAAAGGAATATGTAGTAGTTGAGCAAATCCGTTTATTCAAGTAATGCCACGATTGGAAATATATACATTACTACTAGCTACCTACTCTATACCAATAATCTACCTATAGTGTTTGTACATGTAGTTACTCAGTATATACCTGCATAATAGTAAATATATCTGTATGATGTATTCATATGTACCTACTTGCTAGCATACATCTGTATAGAACAAGAAAGAAACCTATGCATATACAGTAGATACATCGACATAGGATTGGAGATGGGATCTTTGTGTATCTTCGTCTAATCCTTATCTCTGAATCAAATAGCGATCCTGTCTTATCCTCTTCTCTGTTATTCCTTCTTAATGTAGATCCTTCTTGTATCCTCTTCTGGATGCTAGACCAAAGTATTCTATACTAACATCAACATTCACATTCGGAAATACTTGAAGGCTTACACTTTGTTGCCCTCACTCTGCCTCCTCACTCAGCTCAATCGTCCAAATGCAAACTCTGTGTGCTGTGAGCGGCTAGAGTTAGACACAGAGCTAGCGTGTTATGCGTACGTTTTTGATGTCTTTCTTTCCTTACTTGGCCAAAAGAAACGTTAAGCACTTGTCTGTATGCAAAGTGAGTCGTCGTCCGATGGCTGGCTTGTCTGGCTCTCTGTCTCTCGCTGTTTGGGAGATGTGTTGGTACCTATTTGTGTTATGCACACACATACACTCACTCACATACTTACGTACAGAAACCATTATGCGTCTCTTTTCTTGCTGTCTCGTACACATTGCACACGTTGGTATTTATGTGTGTACATATATTTTCTTGGCCATCACAGCACATAAAACCCAACTGAAATTCAGCACTTCACTCGACTTTTTTTCTTATTCCTCGCCCCAGTTTATAGCGGAATGAGTCCACATTGCATTTTCCCAATTGAAGCGATGCGCACTGAGTGAGTGGAAAACTATAAAATGCTATACATGCACATAGGCTATAAAATATGCAGATAAGCACATTGATTGGTATTTGTACACACAGAAATGCAGACAAACGCCTACGTACTTACGACATTATTCTTACTTGCATCACAAGTACTACATTTTCTTTCCCCAATTTAATGTCACAGTGTTGGAATGTACACACGTTAGCCTAATCGTCTAACATTCATGCACCTACCTACCTACTACCTAAAAATCATTTTCGTATATTTACTTGTATGTATTATAGAGAATAAATCGGCTCTTACATGTAATATATGAAATCAAACGCAAGTTATACTACGTATGTAAGAAGTACTGTAAGGAATGCAATAAGTAACATGGTTCGAAACACTATAGCGTAGAATTTAACTTATCGAATGAGCTTTAATTTTATTAAATCAATGTCACATTTAGAATAGGAGTAAATCAGAAACTGTCACTAACGTTTACCAATATAACGGAATTTAAACCACATTAACTATAAATATTATTAGTATCGGGAAATACAG
>JAQFYB010004222.1:0-16893 GCA_034694085.1 Pogonognathellus longicornis | reverse complement strand
CAATAAGTGCATTTTATGCTTTTTTCTGCCAGTTGAAGTTGAGCAACTGATTGTGTATATAAACAAAAAATGTCATATAATGCAAGGCAAAAAAAGTATTCTAAGTAATTCCTCAAAGTTTTATAAATTAAAGTGTTAAAGTTCAAGTCACATTTAAATGAGTTAGATATAGAGCTGAGTTGTAACATACAGTATACATTCAATTTCTTTTCATTGCATTGAATTTAAATTAATAAGCCTCGACCGACACGCAAATAATTTCGCGAATGTACTCGTTTGAACAACTAACGTGTTTACCCAACAATTAAAGGCAGTAAACACAATAATCCAGTTTTTACTACGATGAATTAAAACCTTATGAATATTGCATTTACTAACTAGGTATTTAGTAGTTTACACATTCGGATTATGTATTCCATATTTATTGTATGCATAAATCAAGCCTTCACACACTTCCCTTGCTCTTTGCTGTGCGTCCTGGAACGACGTTACCACTTTTCTGCAAAGCAGACACATACACGTTGCAGAGCAACCCAAAAACTGTGGTGTATTCATGTATGAATGTATGATTATAAAAATAAATCAATTTCCACTTATACAATTATCATATTAAATGCATTTTCAGAGAATTATTTGCCATTTACAACACGTAACTATGTAACTACTATGTACCTACCATTGTAGAATATCTTTCTAAGTATTAGGTATTCGTGATTTCAAGTTGAGTCGCTTCGTCATTACTTCTAATGCAATCAAGGTTTATTACGTACAATTGGGGTATTTCCCATTGACTGTGAGTGACTGATGCTTATCGGACTCCCCATCATAAAATACAAATACATGAATAAGGAAGATAAAAAATGCCTTTTTAAGGAAACCAACATCATCATGAGAATGGCCTTGCCAGTTTTTAATTTCTTTAGCTTGAATTGAATCGATTGGACAAACCATTTCTCAGTCAGGTCTTTCTGCAATATTTTTATTTACTTACTTGATTTTCAAGATTGGACTGTTACTGTGCTATTGCATTGTATTGCGTAACCCTAATTCCAGCAAATGCCTAGGGGTTACCTACCTAGTAGTACGTATTTACAAAAGTACTTTTGTTACTTAATACTGTCGGAAGTTTTTTTCAAGGTTCAATTCATTCGTATGCATAAAGGATGCATTCTGCCGTCATTGAATATTGTATCCTATTCAAACATCAGGTACATCAGCATTACCTACAGGTATACATACGTTGTATCTGTAGTAATTTTTGTAATGTGCATTCAAAAGATATAATAACACTCATAACCTGAGCTATTTGGAATGCCCTAGTTATAAAACAGTTATAGTAATACCTAGCTTAAATTTTCAAAAGCATTTACGCTACCCCACATTCATAGTAATATACTGCCCTAGTAATTGAAAATGATTCACAATTATTACTCTAAACGTTAGTAGAAACCCATAAATCTATGTATAAGTGGCAGCGAAAGGTTTAGCGCAGTGGACTAATGAGCTCACGCAAGAAAACAATGAGAAATAAATGAATCAGAGTTTACAAGGTTGTTTACTATGTATAGAGGACATAAAATTCCAGTATCAAATCAATTACACGTTGATATCAAAAGAAAACGTGTAATAGTAGCTACTACTACAGATGTATTTATCATTCTTTTGAGTTACGATGGACAATACACAAGAACAGTCATCATTACAAACACACAAGCACAAATATTACGTTTACATACCTAATATCAAAAGCCACACTATAGTGTAGGTACCTTGGACTACAACAGAAGAATCGTGTATTTGAATTTATAGCACCGCATACATTCTGCAAACAATGAGATGATGGGAAACCAACAAGTAATAGCTTCATTTACAGCCCAAAGTTCAGAATTTGAGAAGGAGCGAGTTATTAACATACATAATGTGGAGATTACATCGCAGAATAAGATAGCGTTATTGTGTGACCGACCGTGCAGAGAAAAGAGTATGTGTTATTAAATGTGAATTGTTTGTAAGTGCCTACGTATAATTATGCATTAAGGCATTATATAAGCAATGTTAATGCATTTAGGTATATAGAGTACAATTGTAATGTATTGTATGTAGTTGTGGTACATGAGGTTCAGAATATACACTGCTTGAAACGGTATATCATACAAGCAGAAGAACCAATTGATATACAATTTAGTACATGGGATATTCTTGTGGTTAATTCACAGTTGGACTCGTATTATTTATTTATATTTGCACTGAGCTGAATGATGATGATGACCTCTTCACACTTTGCTACTTGCCGACTCTTGATGAGAAATATCAAAGGGAATATCTATCATCTCATTTCGCATCTAATTTCTTTTTTCGTTTGAACATGACATACTAAAATTTTTAATGTATTTTAACGAGTTAAATTCTGCAAAATAAACTACAGCCATATTATGCCTTTAAAATTCTGAGCTTTAAGTATCAGGGTAATCACTAACTAGATTGAAAACTTGACTGTATTTTAAGAGACATGTCTTGTAAAGTAAATATTATTAGCAATGCTTCGTTTTCTGTTCACAATGCACACATAATTGTGTTAACAATGATAATTAAATGTTGAGTGCAAATGGGCAAAAAAGCGTCTACATGCTTGTATGTATGTTGTATGACGTATCATAATTATGTGTCAGTTTCTTAAATGTATGTTTATTACTGTGTTGTTTGTGAGGGGTGCAGTTTTGTGGTTGATACTAATAACAATAAATAATGGGTTTACTCTACTGGCCATGATGTATTAATTATTGATTGAAGATTTAAGAGCATTCTGTGCCCAAGAGATAAAGACCGTAACACAGTTGGTTAATAATTAATTGCATCCGACACACCTTATGATGAATTGACGGTTCATAGAGCAGAGCAGCCCATCTGCTAATTAATAATTATTGAGTTCTTGTTCAATACTGTAAGTTCATTATGGCAGTAAATAGAGTAGTAGTGATGTGTGGAGAGGAGATTGAGATAATGTCTTGATCAGATTAAACTCATCAGAGATTCGACAGATGCTCAAAATGTAACAAGCGAACATTTTAAAAATCTCGTCTTGCTTGTACTCGTAGTTACAATTAATGTTTGTACTGTAATCTATAGTGTTATTTGCGATAATATATTGCACATTCCAGTGTTGTACAAATATACTGCACGATGCGATTGTGAAAATTGTGATATCAACTGAATAGTTAGTGAGGATTTGAAACTACAACATATGGTATCAGTATCTTTGTTATCTCACCCCATTAACCTTATCATTCAATTGATTCAGCTTTAAGGAAATCTCATTAAAATCAAATAAAACGAGTTTACATTAAATTCTCAACAGGTCTATCCAACTTTTTGAAAAATCTTCCAAGTCTTTCCTTAATAAAATGTAAGGTAGGTAATTCTAATAGTAAAGGCATGTACATACATCACCTTAAAGTTACAGTATACTTACTGCTATAATATCGGTTTTAATATGAAATGAAAATATGCATTGGGATTACCGGTGTTCAGTGTGCATACTACGTGTAGTACGTATACGTACGGAAGAACTGTAATTTACTACCGAAGGAAGAATGTCGACTTACTGACTAATGAATGAAAAGATTTGGATGTATGAAAAAAGACACATACAACAGTAAAACATTAAAAGAGGCAATTCTCGTTGGACTGAGATAAAACCGAGCATTTGAAACTAATCAGACAGATACTTAAGGATTTTATAGTCAAGTTTTATTATTATTACCCACATCTCCAACTAATCATCAACATTGAACACAAAAGTATAGCTGGTAACTGTTGGTAGTATATTACATCCATCTCTGTGCTAATGTACATATCTGGTATCTTTGTAGGTAGAATGTACCTTCTTTCCTCCTTCGACTCACTCGAGATTTGGCTTTTTTTGTACACGAGCTGATTTCATCTGATCTTGACTCGTGTTCTTCGTGTTCATGTCTACTACAAGAACAGTGAGCCGATTTTGTGTAATGGTAGTATTTCTTTTACTTACTACGAGTGCACTTTATTAATGTAAGTAAGTAGCTCTGTCTCTCTGTCTGGCATGACTCCAGTTTGCTTTCAAATGCAGCGGAATGAATTGAATGTTCTATTAGTGTGTAGTGTATTAGCAAAGTTGTGATATGTACTGATACTGCATGTAGTGAATCCATCCAATTATTAAGATGCTCAAAGCTCGTTCATTTTCATGCTACACCGATCCTGCTGAAATCTGTGTTAAAAGTAAAGTACAGACATGGAACAATTTCTTATTGCTGAATCTGAATGTCTGTCTGTGTCCATACTTTATATTATAACTGTACAATATGAGTTTTAGTAGATTTGCTTTTTACAAGTAAGTTGTAAGTACCTGCAAGGCATTCGTATATGGTATAGACAGAGAGACTCAATATTTACTGCGTAGGTATGTTGTAAATTCTGTCTTCGAGAGTTTGTCTTCATAAGATAATTGTATCGTATTTGTATGGATTGTGTATACGTGTGTATAGTTACGTATCAAACAACTCATCTCCCAATTCATCATGTTGTATTTGGAATAATGTACTTTTACAACAGCCTACACACTTAGAACCGCTTTTACCAATCAATGCTATACTATACTTTCTTATAATGTCCATGTATCAAGGTTTACAAACCAATTGCTCACAGCTACAGCTATATTTTATTAATGAAATGGCACAAAAGAAGTTTATTGGCTTGACTCTATTAGGTGCAATATTAATATTAAGATGTTCTGAACTGAGATTTGGATAATTGGTGCTAGATATTAATGATTTGTGCAAAAATCATTTAAACAGGTAATACTCGCAAAAAAGGGTTACATATAATCAATGACAAAACTAATGGAAAATCACTATTCTGAGTAGCAACATGCATCATGCTGTTAAGTTTGTTACAGATTCGTTGATATACGTGTGTGTAGAATGTAGAATATATTATTTTGTATACCTAACACCAGAAATAAGTGATTAATTAATTAAATATACTCATGTGTATCAGCTTTACCTGAAGGTTGTTAATATTTAGAAATTACAAAGTTACTATTAAATATTCATTGACTCGTGTGTCTCACTATTTATTAGTACCTATTTATTTACTTTTAAAATACCCGACCCATATAAGTATTGTGCTGTAGAGTTTACTATGCACAATTGTTATAATAAGTACAGATAAGTGTAGGTTTGGATTAAAGAGTACTTTTCGACCTTTGATGTGTCGGGGGATATACCAATACAGTATGTGTGTGAGGGCAATCTCAATTTAAAATGAAATATATATTTTAACGATTTAGACCTACAACCTACCGGTAGTATTATATCACTTAGGTACATAGTAATTATCTTTATATCGTTTCATTAATAGGTATATTACGGATTATTGAGGAGCATATTTAATTACGCTATTAAAATCTACACCAATGCTCATTCATGTTCATTCATAAGAGTTTATATATGAGGAATTATAAGGGAAAGATATATGAACTCTCATACAACAAATGTAACATGCTCATTGTTATTTAACTTAGCAAATGAGTTCAAATAGTAAAGGTTTGTATTAACTAGTACCTATGTACTTCCCCTTTAGCAATGCACTACAATACGCGAATGGTTTTACATTTATTTGGTTAGCCTGTCTGAATCTTTATCTTTCTAGCATGTACATTACAAGTCATATCATGAGCTACAGATCTATCTCACATATTATTGTATTACTATTACCACACATTTTTCTTTGAATATCTGAAAACATTGCATATTTATTGCAAGAAACTAGTTCAACATTTGTTTTCAGGTAGCACAAGCTGCAAGCTACTGCTAAAGTGCTGACTGAGTGAACTGCTCAAATGAATACAGGTTTGATACTTTAAAAATGACAAGAAAAAAGAAGGGTGATGATGAGTCATCTCATGCACAGTTCTTAAAGATACAACTAGAGCTACACTACTGGGGTGAATTTACAGATGAGAATTTCTCTCGCTGTGTTTTATGGGGCATTTTACCTTTCAATATGGTTCACTTAGCTTTGGAACTGATTAATTATGTTATTACATACATAATTTGTATTACTACCACTTTGGCTTCAGTTTTTAAGCGCAAAATTATTTCAACATTTAATTCGTGAAGATAAATAAGTAATACTAGCTGATGCCTGATCGCAAGTAACAAGAATTATATTAGTGAGAGATATGATGTGTCATGTTCGACAGTTAGCGTCAGTTCAATTCAAATGTTTTCTCTTGTTCTCAAGTTACAAGTGCAATAGTACAGTCAGGATTCTAAAGATTTCATATCAAGTCTTCATGTCACATTTCTAGAGCAAATATCAGCACACACCTTACTAGTTATAAGGTCAATATCGAAATCAAAATATAGACTAACATAGTGTTTACCTAATAATAATCCCCTGTGAATTGTGGATACACAAATTGTTAGCTATTTGAAATCGTTTCATTGTTAAATATTACTTATACTACACATGCATGCTTTTACACATACAGGGCAATTCAAAATTGTTTCCTACATTTTGACAGCCATTTAGTTACTTGTATACCTTTATATACCTCTTAAAACCAACGTAATGTGTGAAGTTATTTATAACAAAAAGTTGAACTATCCAAAGAAGCTATATAAATGAATGAGCTATACAAATGAATGGCTGTACAAAGAAGCTATACAAATTATAGGGGTTCTGTGGAAAGCAGAAATATACAGGTAACATTCACATAATGCGGTTTGGCTGATTATATCATAGCACATTATGGTAAATAATATACAATTTTGTTTAACAGTTTTCTCAGATTGTTTAACAGACAAAGTCGTGTGAATTTGACGAAGGATCTTTATGGTAGGAAATGAAATTGCATACTTGGGGTAATAATTAACTTGAAGTAATAATTAGTTTTTTACAATGAGATAATTTGATGCAGTTGATACACTGAAGCAACTGCTTTCAACGTTTTATTTATAGTTAATTGGTAATAGGTACCTATTTTTAGGAATACTTATACCTATATAGGTAAATAATTAATGAGGATGCACATCAAAGTACATACGCAAGGTGCACATTCACATGCAAGACCTTCGGATGCATTACTTATTCGAAGGTCTTTTATCTTTCTAGTGGAATTCTTCGGTTGTTTGATGCAAAAAAGTAGGATTAAGTTCAAGCCCACATTTTAGTTGCAATTGCAATGCAATAGTAAAGTTGAGATGCATTTGGAAAGTATGAACCAAACTTATGAATTGTTGTGTATGTTAATTGTTAAATGATTGTATCATTTTCTGTTCAATTGTTTCTGAACTGAAAGTTGATATAGAATGGTGCACCTTTACTACAATTACTACTGTATAGCTATGTAAGCAGAAAGCGTAATAAAGGCTGGTAACATAAGAATCTACTTAATGATTATAATTTATACACAGATGAAAACAGAAAAGTCGTCAATGGATTGGCAACAGATAAATTCCAAGTGCAATAATACAATTGTGTATGCAATGCATGGAAATTCATGGCCAGAAGGCAAACATCTTTCTCTGTGTCATGTCCTTATGTCTGTCATGATCGATTTACAATTTACATAATGTTCGTCGGCTACGCTTTTCCAATTTGTGTCTATCTATCTACAACAACTAACTGGATTGCCATATTTTGCTATGAGGATAATAATTTTAATTCAATTATTCGCAAGTATTATACGCGTGGTAAGAAGAATCCAATTCTAAGTATCAAAGTATCATCTTGGCATTTCTAGTATGACATGACTTGTCAGGAGTGTCTTGTGTTCCAAAAAATGTTAAGTATACACAGACAACAACACACTGCTAACGAAGTAAAAGTGGTAAATGACTCAGAACGAAAAGCTCAGAAGAATCGAAATCTTTGGCTGCACCATTACATGTTCCCTAACGAAATGTCTCAATTTAATTGGCACATTTCTTTATTAGTAAGTAATAGAATAAGTAAACATGTAAATAGGTGGTGAATGAAATACTATATAAACTGTTAAAAGTTAATCTTTAATAAAAGACAAGACCTCTTTATTAAAAGAGAGTTTGTTTTATTAGTGCTAGTAAAAAGGTATACACTACAATGAATGGAAAGAGTAAAATCATTGTTTAGTTTTACTACAATGTTCCTAAACGTGCAGAAAAAAATGCAGATAGGAAATTCACTTTTTCTACTTACTTTATAATATAATATAATAATTATAAATGTTACTTAAAATTATGTAATGCTAAATTAGGTAGACATTTCTCACATTAGCACTCACAAGCTGTACACATTAAACAGTGTATAAAAAACAGTTTGGCAGAAAAAGGGAAATGAGAAAAAAATCAGAGAAAGTGTAGCAAGATAGCTTTAACACAGATAAGAAATCATTGTATACTACTAGCAGTCTTGGCCAAGTTGGATGGAATTTAATTGTTTTATGACATCTATACTTTCAATACGCTGTGTAGGTAGACACATGTACACATAAGTATAAAGTAGCTGTACGTGTTTTAAGTGGTGGTTCTCATAGTGTGGATAAAACTGTGCTTGTAAGTATGAATGAGTGTATCAAAGTATGTACCCTAATTACAAGTTATGCTACTACAGCTTAATTTCGTTTACAACAATTGGTATAGTTATAAAAGTTTTCAAAATGGTTGTTTTTCGACACTTTCAATCTTTATCTGATATATTTACAATGAAAACTGTGTACAGATTACAAGAATCTCCTTAATTTTAGTGTGATACACGTATTTTAGTAGCAAGACTTACACTTACATTCTCAAGAGCATCAAGACTTGGTGCTATAGATGAAATGACTGGACAGAAGAGAGCACAATGTACTACATTCAATTTCTAAAACTAAACACTCGTTTTCTTCTCACAGAGATAGATTTCACAAAGTAGAACAGAAAATTGAAAAACAGGAGACTTTTTTAACAATGCATTACCAAAGGATCCTTTTAAGCTCCACCACCTTTTCTTGGAGCAATGATTGCCTCCAGTTGTTGCTGTTGACAAAAAGTGAAGGAGTATTGAGTTTTATGAGAGACAGGGAATTAAACTTTATAGTTTTTTACGTAAGGACGGAACATCTAATTTTGGAAATGGAGCAGCTTAATGTCTTTTTTGTAAATTGCTTTACCTTCAGTTGAATATTTGCTCGCTTCAGGTTCTGGACTTCCTCAGAGCGACGACGCTCCTCCCCGTCCAGGATTTCCGAGTAGCGTCGTTCCTCTTGTTCTATCTTCACTTCGAGTTCGGCGATATCATTCTCCAGCTCTTCTTTCTCAGTTGAAAGGTGTGAAATCTTATTTTCAACTTCAGCCTTTCCAGCTTCTAAAATCAATGCTTTTCTCATAGCGTATGCTGTGGCACTTTCATATAGAGCTTCATAGGCTGCCATCGTCATTTGGCTCTCGTCTCGAACTCGAACAAGAAGAAGACCTCGTTCAGCGCAATTGATCGTTATTTGTCGAATAAGCTCATCTTTGAAGGTATAGAAATGTTTGGATATATCTGTGTGCTATAGGATACCAACTAAAACAAAGAAAATTACTCATTTGTCACAATAATCTTACCAAAGCATTGAGAATACAATTCCCGTCGAATGGGGCATATCCCAGTTTCTCTGGCTTGGCTTTGTTTCAACCGAGTATCCAATTGCTCTTGTAAAGTAATAACATCCACACGACTGGCTGGAAACAAAGAAACCTAGTAAAGAATACGTAGAAAAATTACATTTACTTTTGTAACCCTCTTATTGCACATACAACCTATGTATAGGAAAGTAAAACAGAATTACAGCACTTCCTCCAAATATAGTGCTAGTAGTGTAGTATAATAAATAAATTATTTTTTAAATGAATTATTCTTGAGCAACAAAGATGTTTACTTACAGACTGTCTCCATAATTTCCCATCTTCTTCCCATTCCCTGGGCGGAATTATTGCGTTTAAGATTTCTGCCATTTCCTTCTTGGAAACTAAATTTTCATCACAAGCTGAACTTCCTCTATTATCTTTGCTGGATTCTTCTTCTTGCTGTGCTGGCGTGTTGGGGCGACCCAGTAAACTCTACATTCATATGCTAACCATTTTAATTATTTGCATCTTAGTATTATGTAGTTAGCTATTGTATAGTTGGATATTTTACCATATCTTGTATATTGTTAACAATTGTTAACAACACCATTATACCTACCTGAAGTGTCTGGGTTTGTTGAACCCCTTTTTTCCCATAACTCGCAACTATCACAGGGCTGTCATACTTTACTAGATTTGATTCGTTATTGACTTTTAGTGATTTCATTGTTCCAGCACGGGACGATTTGGAATCTCTTTTAGTAGACTCCATTTTTAACACCTACTTTTTGTAGAAATTGGGTGAAGAAATATGTTTGCTCAAAGAAATGCCAATGCTAAAATTGCATTACTAAAATTCTCACAACTTCCGTACAACTTAATTCAGACTCAGGAACTACGAACTACTCAGGAAACAAGTATGTAGTATACATCCTGTTTCCAGAGTAATAAATCAAGTTCTTCACATTTTTAGTTTATTTTTCCACTCTGTAAATTCATTTCTCTCTTGCCGTCGTGGCATTCGTTTTCATAAATAAAGCGAGCTCTCGGTAACTGTTGATAACTTATCGTGTAACACCAAGCTGGATAAAAGACCTTCTTTCCATAAAGACTTCCTTTATGGGATATAACACCTTGGGTAACACTGAGAGACTTTTCATTACTGTGTTTTGTGTTACCTGAGCTAGAATGAGCCGAACATGATCCTCCACAGCTTTTCTTGCGGAATTATAATATCATCCGGAGATTGAGAAAGACCCCGAAAGGCAAAACTCGGCACTAGGATAAAATGATTATTATTGATACAGACATTGCAAGAGGTTTCTAATTTTCTGCCTGAATACCTTTTCCATGAACACGCACTATATAATAGTATTACAGATTCGTGATACAAATTAAGCTTATCTCCAATGTATTGTTATGTGGTGGAATTACCTTGTAGGAGATTCTACTTGTAAGGGTATTATATACTTATTCGTATTACATATTTTCAAATCGTAATCACGAAGAAAAGAAGTTGAATCCATTTCAATTCAAGTTGGATTGGGATTCAGATGACAAATGCCAACCCAATAAGATCCGTGATTATGTGCATGACTTACTGACAATTAGTGATCGGGTAATCTTATTGCGAAAAGATAATTTTTATTATCTACAATTATAAGAATAAACAGACATTGTCAGAAATTCTTGCAAAACAAAATTGCAGGTGGATAATTACAAAGTTATTATTATAAGTTTTAAATGCATTTAATTGAATTCTAAGCTTCTAAACGATTTTTCCAGATCCGGCAAGGCACAAGTGTTCTGCTTTTTGTTCATCAATCAAAGAACACTTGATTGGGTAGAAGGTCTATATAAATTCACGAAATGTTAATTGCAATACATATTTGAAATGTTCATCATATCATGAATGTAAAATTAAACGTTGTAAGATCTACAACCAAGTACAATCTAAAAACTCACAGAGGGAACGAAGTGAGGAATGTTAAATTTTTGGACATAAGTATAATATCCCTCAGTAGTCAAAGGGCAGGCGCTGGAACTGTTGGTTTGCTTAGGAATGATTTCAGTACAAGCTTGTTGCTCTGGAATATTGTATTTTTGTCCATAGTAGATTGTTTCGCATTTGATGATAACATTTTCTACATCCCTGACTAAAATTAGGCAGAAATCCTATTAGGTATAACATTAACTTTTGTACAATATTGTAGAATGAAAATTGATGAATAGATATTTACAAGGTGTAAAGTCGATTTCCACGGTGTACTCCCTCCCTTTGTAAAGCGTGCACGGGAATGCAGTACAGTCAGTAATTCGAGTTTCATGAAACGTTCCGGCTAACGAAAAACAATGAAATTAATTGTTGGGCTTGGGATAATAATGACTGATTAGTATTGATATGGGTATCTTTAGTAAGTTACAAAAATGATAAACGTACGACATTTATTTTCGGTTGGAACGGCACCACCAGCAGCGTAAGCCACCAAAAGGGAAAAACAAATTAATTGAAGCATGATTGACGGTTACAATCTCAATTTGTAATTAGTTTCGGTATGTTGCCAGCGATGAAACTTCAAGCTTGTCTTATTCGTTTTGTGGTAATTCAGAGGAAAGTGAAGTGTTTATAAATGATTTTTTGTCTGGAACTATTGGTATTGGGTCAGAAATAATTAATAATAAGTTCGATGGCAGAAAGAGGGAAACAATTAAAAGGTGAGGACAAATTGTTCTAGCGTCAGACGAAGAAATTCTGAAGGAAAAATCTTGTAGGTGATATAATATATATAAGCTATAGGTACGTGGTGCATTTCGTAAAAACTTATTAATGTATGTAAGGTCAGTACCCAAGTCAGATGTGATGCACAATGAGAATTACATTATAGTACAGTATTATTAAAAAATGAGAGTAATTGTCAATCATTTATCATCAATCTATTATTATCATTATAGAATTGTATAAAGTACACAGACAGTGGAATTTTGTATCTTGTATCACAAAGATGTTAATACAACTAATAACCTATAATACCAAAAATAATGTTCACGTTAACAAGCTATAGTTATGTTTTATTGACTTGCTAATCCCTGACATAATTACATACTTTTTCCTAATATATTCAATTCTTTGTCTGCTGCACAGTTATTTAACCTCATGTTGTACCACACATTCAGAGTTGAATCATAATTATTACTCGACAGTATAAAAGTTTAGTTTAGATTCTGTACTGCACTCATTTACAATTACGTCTTTCTATGAGTGACCATGAATGAATGTATTTCAATTAACCGAAGACCTTAAACTTAAATTAACCAATTAAATGCTGCGGTAGGTAGCATTTTTAGATACGACTTGACTGCTGTAGGTAATGGTAATTTTATATGAATATACCCGAATAGTACTATTTTTATGACTATACTTATAAAAAGTTGTAAAAATGTTATACATATATTTTTTCCTCGGAACTATAGAAATACCTTGATACACAATAGCAAATCCTTTTAGATGACATAGAAGAAATAATTATTTCCCTATGTACAACTGTACAACATACCACAATTATGACCCCGCAACAATTACATTTTATACGTACCTATTACCTACCTACCTACCTAGACTTACTAGCACCTAGTTCTTTTAAAGCATTAATAAGATGGCGTAGTTAAAATATATCATACTAAAATGCTTTGGAATGGAAGCTCTTTTACAATTTAAGGTAATTTATAAGTACTAATACAATTACATATTAAAAAGGTTATCAATGATCGATCACCCAGTAAGAAAATCAGAGATACTGCACATACATTTACTTATCTAGCTTCTCATAAAATAAAATAACATTTTAAACACTTAATACAATAAAAAATTAATCGCAGCACTAAAAACTTCGTAGATTTCAGACATTCACTGTATCATGGCTAAGCCAATGACTGGAAAGTCCAAGCTCCACTGGAATCAAGAATCAGAACTTTTTCATGGTATTTCCTGAGTGACTCCCTATGTCCTACACTGACCGTGGTGATCCCTAGTCGTTGACATTCAGAATAAACTATATCTTCCATATCCATAGGTAAGGCACTTGTTGCTTCATCTAAAACGGCGACCATTGGACGATGATAAAATATACGCAAAAAAGAGATCCGCTGCATCTCTCCAGGTGACAAACTATCATAACTAAATAAGAAATGCAAAATATATATTTGTAGTTGGATTGGCTATTATGATAATATTAATATTGTCAAAACATGTAGGTAGTGAAGTGAAAATTTTCTAACACGTTCCAAGAGACAGGTACGTCAAGTCCTCCTACTCTGTCTAACAAAGGCATGAGACATAAGATGGTCAAATAGTTAAGTAAAGTTTCATTTTCGTTTTCAATCTCGATTCCTCGTTTTAATGGAAAGCAGATCTACAAGAGTGGTAGGCAATAAGTGTAATTGGTATATTGCTATATTATTTGGCTTGTTTTGAATCAGTATAAAATATGTGAAAAGTTTTTAATATATTCGCTTTACCTGTTCTCGAATCGTCCCAACTGTTAGATAAGGCTTCTGTGGTGCATAAAATACGCCTTGAGGACCAGGAGGAAGATGTCTTTGTATTCGTCCTTCACTGTGAGGCCATAGACCTCGTAAAAGACGAAGAAAACTAGTTTTTCCTGTGACATAAATCAAATAATCGTTTCATTGTAGTATAAATACACAATTAAACTTGAAAACATGGTTAAAAAGAAATAACCTAATACAAAATTGATAATGAACAGAACAGTGTACAATTTTTACCCGCAGAACTATTTCCAATCACCAACAACGACTCTCCAGCAAATACTTGAAGCGTTAGTCCTTAAAGATTGGGAATTCATAATTCAGTGAAACCATTTAGAAAGACCTAAAATAATAATTAGATACTTTATAGTTACCTCGAAATAGCGCATCTTCTCTTAATGGGGGCGAAACAGAAATATTTTCTAAAGTCCAAGCTGGGAGTAAAGGCAATTTATAGTCACCGGATGGACCAGGCAATCCTAAATCACCCTTGGAGTTTCTCAGTTTTATCCATGCTTGATACTTATCGTAGTCCAAACATTCGTCTTCGTCGTCAGGAAATAAATCCCTCCAGAAATCTTTGAGAGCGTTTATCCGTTCTAAAAGTTGAGCTATACGATGAGCAACACCGGCCACGTCTGTTAACTGTCTTGAAAGTTCCACCAAACTTGTAAAACAATAGATGAGATAAATATTGACGAATGCATTCTGTACAAGAAAACACAACATGTTATTGTAGTGTCAGAGTATCAAACTCATATTTAAATAATTTATGTAAGTGAAACGAAATGGATTTCTTACAGCACTGATCAAAGCGCTTAACTCGGCTGGAGTTAAATTGTCATATGTTCCTGAAAAAATTGGCACTGCTAATACCAGGTAACTTAGAATTGATCCTGCGTAGCTGAAGAAATTGACTGCAAAATTTAAAAAATATTGTTTGCAGTACAATTTGTGTTGCACATTAACTAGAGTATCTAAAGACTCATTTGCCTTTTGAGATTCTAATTTTGCAGCATTGTGAAACGCTATTGACTCAGAATTGACACGAACAAGTAAATGTATAAATCTACAGAAAAATAAGAAATAGAAACAACATTAACCTCAATTTAAATAAATGTTTACAGAATTATTGAACTACTTAATCTATTCACCGAAAATCTCCTTCACATTTTTCTTGTGAGACCACTAATCTTACAATAGGACTCATCAACAATTTATTCAAAAGTGAACCCATAATGAAGAACACAAAGCACCCCAACGGCCCATGCCAGCCTGATCTATATCATAAAAATGGGAAAGTTTAGTTACAAATACATATCCCACCCAAGTAATACTTTGATAGTATGATAGTTACCTAATTTGACATATTCAATGAAAAGAGAGATGCATATAAAATAAAAAATTTACCGGACAAAAGACTGATGAGAGTAGTACGCAATCACAAAAGGAGAAATAATAATTTTTGGCAAAATGTCACCGTACGATGAACAAAATTTGTCAATGTCTTGTGTAATACGTTGGTCCCTGCAATCGAATTGACATGAGAGTTAGAAATCAATGAATTTTGCATTATATAATGTATTATTTTTGATTTTTCGGTTTTCCTTACGGATTATCAATAGTTTTATCCAAAACATTTAGCTGATAGTAGTGTATATCGGCAAAATACAACCGATGTGTAGCTTTCGAAAGCAGTTGCCTCCATGTCACTGTCAAAACTTTGCTCAGGTAAGTTTTTGTACTTTTAGACTGCAATTAGATTAGAACCTGCCAAATCAGTATTTTTCTACACAAAGGTGAAACGGTTAAAATTATATATAACAAGTATTGGATTATGATTATTAATTTATACTTACAAATGAAATAGCACATATAATTCCAACAGACATTCCTGTCTGTACCCCAAATGCATTCAAATCCTTTGAACCCAATACAGAATAGAATTTACTGGCAATCAATCCCACTTGGTAACCAACGTATTCATCTATAGGTGTCAAAAAAAAGTTAGTTACTTTCTAGTGTTTAAACTAAGGATGTTGCATTATTGCATGAATTAAATAGACTACTTATGGATAGGTTTTGATTTATGGAACGGAAAACAAAACCTTTTTAATAATTCTATTATCAATGATAATTTTTTGAATTCTTACCTAGTAATGACATGGATAACAAAAATATAAAGAGAAGAGTAGATAAAGATCGGAAGCCCAGGAATAGAAGTCCATGTAAGTGAAAAAATCTTCGGAGGAATATTAAATTGAATCCGAATTCTTCCTCTTGACCATGAATATCTTTGTTGTCAAAGTTATCGATTTCCCGATTTCCTTCACTTACTAAATCTACCCTTTCTTCAGTTCGCTTAAGAAGACGGTCACCCCCTCCACCGATTTTCTGTCCACTTTGTGAATCATTCTTGTTTTTCTGCATTCCACCGGTTACACCAACGTCATTTCTACTGTAGTCAATCTGAATTTTCTGACTTCCGCAGTCGTCAATTTCATCACCAGAACCACTTGATGACATGCTTTTGCTACGTTACCGCCAAGAAATGCAAACATAAGTTAATTCTCATGTCTCGTAGGTCTCGTACAGATAACTGGAATGAAATCTACACAAGTACCGCAAATGTGTAGTGTCAGTAGTGTGTGTAGTGTCTGTGTTAAGAATCTGATCTAACCGATGAGTATTCTTATTCTCGAGTGTTAGTTACTATTTTAGGAATCAAATAACTGGT
>JAQFYB010004221.1:0-16895 GCA_034694085.1 Pogonognathellus longicornis | reverse complement strand
TACGAAGCTGAACCGTACGCAAGCTGAAAAATCGGTAAGCTGAACTGTCGACCAAGCTGAACCGTACGGTCACCCATTATTTCCCTTTGAGCAGAATCAGAATCAGGTTTGCTTCAGCTGCAGATTTTAATCTCGGACTTATTATAATAATCTCAAATGGGAGATTCGTCTGCACGTGTTTGGGTGCCTAATTCTGGATTGCATGACAATATATTTTGTTAATTCACAAGTCACGAAAACTTTTTTGGCAAAAATGTTACCATGCTAGTTAGTGCTAACTCAAACAAGGAAGTTTTATTTCTTGACATTGATTTGAGATGGTTCGCAAACTCGTGAAATTGTTTAAATAATGCATTAGTAATGTTAATATGTTATAAAAATGCAATGATTTCCTTAAACTTAACTAACTAATTAAGGTTAAGATTTGAGAGCAGTGACAGACAAAATAAATACATCAAATAATTTGTTAAATATGACAGTAGAAGAACTCGTCACGAATGAATGACTCATCGCCAGTCTTACTAATTGCATCGTGATGACCGGCAAAAATTATAATTGTGATTTTGTTCTTATTATGCGATTTAACAGATTTTTGTTAGCAAAGACCTGGAGGCATTGACAAAACTAATATTTTACAGGGCATATTAAAATATTTCTGTTTGCATTGTATTGCAGGCCGTAATTTGTTGTTGCCTGTCAGAATTTTTGTAATAGGGTTAAAGGTGGGTATTGCAAAATGGAAAGGCATTTTAAATGTAACAGGATTACCTGCATGGCATACGATTACATTACATTTGCATGGGATGATATTTTATTTACTGCCTTTACTGTTATTGTTATATGATTTTAGAAAGGTAAAGGTAAAGTGCACAGCCATTAAATTCCCCTGCAGCATTGGGTTTTAGGTAATTTGAAGAGGAAGAAGTGCATTGAGAAGATAAAGTGAAGGCAAAATAAAATAAATATAATGCAAAAACTCAATGATGTAATGCAAATGCAGTCAAGTCGAAATAACAATAATTCATACAGTGCACAATGCAATGATCACGAGCGCACACATTACACTGCAATAATAATAAGACTATCTACACAAATTCTGCTTTTTGCTACTAACTCGTTAAGTGTTTAAATAAAAATGAGATTTTACGAAGAATGTTTATTGTTGCAATGTCAGTAATCGATGCAATTCTGTGACTATGACGTCATTGGATCCTGCAATCTTAAGCCGATTAATCTTAAAGCTATTACATACTTATTAAAAATACAGTATAAATAATACGATGCTCTTTTGACCTTTTAACATTCCTCAGTTTTATTCAGGTCAACTTGTTGTTCAGAAATAACTGAAATAACAAGTTTAATCAGAATGCAAAATATATTGGCTATAGCTACAAAAAACATTTCGTGTGTATTACGAAAAAAGCTGGAAGAATTAGACTTACATATATTACATGATGAAAGTGTGTGCCAAAATGCCGTTGTAATGACTAATTTTAGTCTCTTACGTAGTACATTGAATAATGTTCTCTGAAATAGCAAATAGTAAATAGTTAATAATGTAAATACAACCCGAGGTTAGATGGAACATGTCTAGAGATATTTGCGAATGGCAATATCAGGTTTGTAGGTAAATGGTAATATTGAAGACTGAGAAATGCATTAGCTGAAACTAATCTTTCCCTGAGGGTTGCAAAAAACGAATTCAAGAACACCCATATTTCACAATTAGAAGCAGAGATGAAATTTAATGTCACCTTGATGTTGCTTCTACTGTACAACAGGTGTAGCCAAATTAATTTACATGCTGTATTTTATTCTCACTTATACTTTCATTACACAAGGGAATCCCCTGGAAAATTCCATGACACAACTCTCACTAATGAAATGTTTTACCTTTGATCAATCATTATTGATTTCGGCAAACCCAAAAGACTTTGACTTTGAAGTCACTCAGCAATAAAATGCAAATTAAACAATGGTGACGACAAAGTGTTGATTCAACCAGTCAAGTTCCTTCTCTATAATATCATTTTCTGTATTCAGTCATTTAGCTTATATGAATATCTCATATAAATATGAGATAAGTACCTAACTAATGCACTACCAAACAATTGTATTTGCATATTATGACAATGGAGTGGCTTACCGTTTTACTAACACATTACATGTGCACATTTTTTGTATTGGCATAATATTACATAATAAAAAATGCTACTCCGCTATAAAACATGGATACAAGCTAACACGTACATGAACTTTAGAAGACTGCATCATTTGTCACAATGACAGGATTATCATTTTACGCGTCAGAGTCAGAGAGAATGGCTATTTGCCGGAGGGAAGATGTTAGTAAATGCGTTTTAAACAATCGAAATCGCTTTGCAACATTATAATTATGGTCGTATCTAAAATTCAATTCCGGAGGGGCAAAATCCCAACACGATGTGTAAAAGTGTCTATTATCCCGCGTAGCGCAAAAAATTCAGGGTGAAAATCAAAGTAAAATGAATGAAATTTACGCGTAGTGCGAATAAAATAATTTTTGTAAACTTTTTTGGTAAAATAATCTCTGCTTTGTGATTTCGGGAGGGGCAAATGCCCCATTTGCCTCCGCCGAAAATACAGCCTATAGGTATAGATTATAATTATAATTAAAATATTTGTATTCAAGAAGCAGCCGTAATGGAAAATGTGGTAGGGTAGGGTACATGCTAATATTTATAGCATTTACTATTAATTTTACAATTCAATTTTGAATCCTAATCGAGTTCAGGGTTTATTCATTGATTTCGTGTAAAAGCTTGAAAATTACTTGCCAGCATGAGACTGACGGGGTTTCTAGAAGCATTTTCTGGAAAACCTTCCTACATAGACTCCACATGCACTCTATCTACTATTACTTATATATATAAAATTATAACTACACTCAAGGCATAACAATCAGTTGTGGTCCAATTGCCAATGGCTATTCCTATACCCTTACCCTTTCACTTATGAATGACATTTGCAAACGTACGTACGTACGTTGAATAATTATTACAGCAGATTGTAATCTAATTGTAACAGTAACACAGGCATAACGTTAAATTCCATGACATTTGAGTACGTATAACTGTATAAATATTTTATGTTTGTTGTGCAGGTTGTACATTGATATTTATATATTGATGTATAAAGTAAACGTTTCTTGTGTGTCTCAATTAATCTGCAATTAACGTCACAAACAATGTTTTTGCACTCGACACTTGTACTTTATTCTAAAAATGCTGTACATTATATACCTTATATTATCAGTATAAATATGTCAATAATAATAACTCAGATATAATTTAGACGACTGCATTTCTAATGACCTTCGGTAGATATATGTATGAATGAATTACTCCCTCACACATTCTAAATCTATGTACACAAAAGGATGGCAACCTCACAATAATTAATTTGGTTCCATGCAATTGTAAACTATCACATTATGTTCTAATTTGGTTAGTCAGTGGGCAGCAATTATATTATTAATAATATACACTACAAATGCAAGTTCAGTTTTAAAACCATACCTAGGTATAACATTTTAAGTCTATAAATCAATGCGTTTCTAATTTTGCAGGGGTTCACCATGCACCAGGATCCTCAGCATGGTTTATGGCTGCATCTCACAGAGCAAACCCAGCAGCAGAAAATATTTCCCGAATCTCGTTACTATCCGAAGAAACAACTCGTATTCTTGCTCAAAAGTAAGCTCAACTGAATTTTAACTGTGAAAATGATAAACCCGTTTTCCAAATTATTTAATTATTAAGTTGTGGAGGTACGAAATTATTTTGTAGCGATGAAAATTGGTAAAGGTTTATCGAAGCTTAGTACTTTTGTTATTTACACGTGAAATTCTACAAAAGTACATGGATTATAAAAATGATTTTTTGTCCATCCGTGTGGGAGCAACTATTTTGTTTCAACTAACGCCATTTTCATTTTGGTTTATTTTGGTTTACGACAATGCCATTGAAACAATAATTTTTTTGTCTTCAATCTATAATATTTCTGTAGTAAGTATATCTAATATGTAGGTATCTGAAGTCGGTATAGGAGCAAAAAGTTACTAATTCCAATCTTGTGGCGTAACGGAAAGTGAGTTTTGTAATGGTGCTTCCACCTGAAATAATTATTCAATTTTAAGTGGACCTCAAAACAAAAATATAATAAAAATTCAAACGAAGATGAATAGAAAGTGAAGTCATGTACTTGTATAAAAAATTAAGATCCTTATTGCTACATAAAAATATCTAAATTATGTTTGATGATGACTAAAACCAAGAAGTTAGGTGCGAATATTCTACTTGTTCATGGATAATAAAAAATTGCACATTTTGATATCCTCAATAAAGGTATATAGCCTTAGCAATGCCCGTTTTTGTCATTATTACACTAGTAGTAAAGAGAATACGAGAAAATAAATAAAATGCATGCACTTTTTTATGCAGCAATAATTTTTATGAGCATCGTCATTTGTGGATCTGTATCTTTATCTGTAAGTATTCAACTGGAGATTAAAATTTTACCTTCACGCTTATAGAAAGTATGAGGCTGCGCGTGAATAATTGAAATATTATTTGTATGTCCTTTTGATGCTATTGTCTAGTTAAGTCCCCACACAGACACTAATAATGTTATAAATAAATATTAGTAGTGACATTTTAACTAAAGAACCTCGTATTTTATTCACAAAATCATTCTATAAATAATGTTAATCGAAATATTACAGTTCACACTATTATACAATAGTACTCTATAGAATGTCTAGAAGCCTCTGTGTTCTTCATGATATCATGTTATGATTGATGATTCATGAAAAATTATTTTGCATGTAAAGACTACAAACTATTTGTACACTGCACGACATGGATTCTAATTATTTCCTACAATTACTTACCTGAGGAGCCAGAAATGATTCTTAGCTCTGACTTCTGACTCTCAGATGAGTAGCACAGCGTAAAAATATTCCACGAATGGTTTTTTGCACAGGGAGTCCTTTGCTTGGTGTTAAAATGGAGTCCTCGACATTTGTTGAAGACTGAAATTGAAGGTTGCGAACAGAAAGTTTGAAAGCCTGTTTTTTTATTATTGTTCTCTGCTCAATTATTGTTTCGGTCGCATCCGTTACTTAAACAATCTTCTACCGCAATTAGTAAATGGTGCAATTGTTTGAGGATCTTAGCAAAAAAAGATAAAATTAAGTTCAAGGTTGACCTATATTATGGTTATGAGATAAGTGATTCACACGCTTTAAGAATACTACATATATAGCATGTGTTTACATACACAGATACCTAGGCGTAAATGTGTTGTGGTACACTTTTAATAACATTAGGTACGGATTAACAATTGTATTATTATTAGAGAGTGAGAATATCCTTCAGTTTTGTTGAGACTTTTGTAAGTCTACAAATTATTAGCTTACCTAAAAACTATTGGATGCAATAATGCGAGTGGGTGACACAACAATATGTTATAAAACATTTGAAATCTCATGTTTGTAAAAAGATTTGTCTGACGCCACTGTTTTCTTCTACAGATATGGGCTGAGCCGCGAGCAGATCGTTTATTCTCTTCCCAATTTGGACATTCGAAAGTCTCAACTGAATGAGGAATGCCCATTGAAAGTGGACTTCCCTTGTCAACCGAGGAAATATCGTGCCTACAATGGATACTGCAACAATGTCCAACATCCACGCTGGGGTTCCGCCAACATGAGATATTTACGCTATCTTATGCCAAGTTATGCCGATGGTATTCATTTTTAAATGTTCATTTAATTAAACAATAACAATAAGGCGTGAATACCATGACGTGTCTGCATTCAATACCATAATTATATATTCTAGTAGGTAGGTAGCTAAAAACACATTACAAATTATCTAGAAAATCTCTAAACAAATAAACCAGCTAATCTGTGCATGCAGTCATTTCTTTGTTTCATAGGAGTAAAAATGTGCAGTGCACTTGTGTTGCAATTGCAATTGAAACTCATGTTTATTACTTTAATTACCGTTGTATATGATGATTATTATTATTCTCGTCAAACTATACACTACAACTGTATTTATAGGATAGCAATAACATACATAACATAAAAGATATAATATTTGTGATTTTATTATAGGTACCTAAGTACTTAATTGTAAGATATATTGGCATACTGCAGTGCTGTGGTGTTATTCAATGAGTTAATTTTAAGTGCAAGTGCATGGCCGTTGTTGTTTTTGCTTGTATCAACAATCACGTAATTAATATACATATTACTATCGAGTACTCTGATTAGGCTATAGGTAGTTAAAAAATATTTTAAACAAATGAGTTTTCTTCCGTGAGAAAAAATTTACTACGTTTCCCAATTGATGTTGGTATTAGTGCAGTTTTTATTGTAGTAGTAGCTTGCTGTAATGAAAAGGTTCTTGAGAATTGCACTAGCAAATACTGGAAACAAATAATAATGTGCATTTTGCTGGGGAAGTTCGTAGAGCATGTAATGTGACGATTTGGAAATAAGAATACAAATATTAGGAATGTGACAACACAAGAATTATTGTTGCTCAGAGCACGTTGTTCCTATTTGCCATGAATGAGAACTGATTGACAGGATTAGCGAATAATAAATAAGAAGTTCACACTGGGCCTGAACTTATTCAGTTATGAATGAGTAAATGTTACACAGCAATTTTAGTTGTATTGCTGTTGTATATGTTAATTGTTATCATACGGAAGATGGCCATTTGTTATTATTATAGACTGTGAAATAAATTGCAGATAGTAAATCGTCATTGACTTTGACTTTGGTGAAGTATGAAGTAGGAATCTTATTATGAGTGGCAGGAGTGGAGTGTGAGGCCGGGAAGTTGGCAATGAAATGAATGATGTGATTATTTAAATACGATTAATTTGTTTTGTTTGAATAGGTGTAAGTTCCCCTCGTATGTCTGCGGATGGCTCTTTTTTGCCTTCAGCCCGATCTGTATCTTTAAGCGTACATAAGGATTCTGACAAACCACATGCACATCTCATGGCACTAACTGCAGTATGGGGAGAATTTATTTCTCATGACATTGCACACACACCACAGATTTCTGGATACCAAGGGTCACACATTAAATGCTGTGGAGTTCACTTTCAAGACTTCCATCCGGATTGTTACCCCATACGATTACCAGAAGCAGATCCTTATTACGGAAAAGACGGAGACAGATGTCAAGAATATATTCGATCCAGTCCAGCTCCAAGAGTAGGATGCACTTTAGGTATGCATAATACATACCTATACATACCCATAATATTTCTTAGTCTCACCATTTTTTTAAATATTCTCCCAATGAACTGTTGGAAACGCTTAACAACACAAACTCACAAAATTATTTTCCGCATATTGTTTTTACAATATTTTTTTTCCTAATATGAAACATTACTAATTTTTACTCATATTACTTGCTTGGGAATAAAAAAGAATAAATTGCTATGTAAATCATAATAAAAACCATGTAATTGCAATAAGAGCTTACTTATAGTATCCTGCTGTTGAAGAATTCAGTATATCGGTATTCATACCACAATGTATTTTGTTACGATTTTATTTTAGTGGTTGTTAAATGCTGTTGATATTTTGGGGATGAGCCTAGATACGTTTGTTTATGTTTGCGTAGACCATAAAACATAAGTACGGTATTTAAAAAGTTGTGTTTAGTATTGGCTAAGGCGCCAATTGATGCTTCCATAGATCCTCGAGCTGTGAAACAACCATAAACATTACATGTGCTTTTATAGGACCGAGAGAGCAAATAAATCAGGTTTCTAGTTTCCTGGACGGCTCGAACATTTATGGAAACTCCAAAAAGAAACTTGAAGAGTTACGACTATTTCAAGCTGGACTTTTGCGAACCCAAGCGGGTCCTGGCGGGGAGCTTCTTCCTTCAGACAGCAGTCCTAAATATTGTCGCACCAACTCTGGACATTTCAGGTAGTCAACTAATTTATTTTCTAAAGTGCTCATTTATAGTCACTTGTATGAATCTCACTCTACACTAAAGTCTGTGGCTACCTATACCGCTTTACGTGAGTCCATCATAAATCTCAAGGTATACCTAAACCTACTTGTAGCTGGTTTGCATTGTTCTATGTAGTATTTTACCCGTGGGGCAGTGTGAATACAAGATTTCGTATCATTTATTTAGTAGAGTAATAAATAGCATTAGTTGAGCAGAATCTAGGAATTGCACGAGAAACTTCCATATGAGCATTTAGTGGTTGCCGAAGTTATTATTATTATTGTTCACCAACAGTTACTTTTAATGACAGATGCTTCAAGGCGGGTGACGATCGACTTAACGAACATCTCGGTTTGGCAGCTCTGCACACTTTATGGCTTAGAGAACATAACCGTTTAGCCAGAAAGTTGGCACAAGTTAATCCACATTGGTCGGATGAAATTCTGTTCCACGAGGCTCGTCGAATTGTTGCCGCAGAAATACAACACATTACCTACAATGAATTTCTTCCTGTTGTTCTTGGGGAATCTATTATGACAACTTATCAACTCAAGCCTTTAACTTCAGATTTCTACAATGGCTATGACATCAACACCAATGCTGGAATTCTCAACTCTGTGGCATCCGCTGCGCTTTGGTTTTTTGCTTCATTGATGCCCAAATTCATGCCATTTTATGACGAGGTATTTCAAAATCAATTAGTACTTTAAACTAGGACATATTTATTATTTGATTCGAAAATACTAAAAAAATAGTTATTATAAAATAGAAATACATGGCCTAACTCTTTCATTGATGTTGGAGTGTAGCATTACTATTGCAATTTTCAATTATTAATATGTAGTACATATAATGAAGACTATGTTTTCTCTCATTTAATGGTAAACATTTAATAACATTGGGATGAATGTAACATGAATTTAATATACAGAGTGGGAGGAAATTGGCCGAGAAAAGTATTAGCAGTTCATTCTATGCGCCTTTTGAACTTTACCGAAACGGAGCCTTGGATCAACTTTTAAGAGGATTACTTCGAGGAAAGGCTCAGAGTGAAGATCAATTCATAAATGATATAATGACTAATAGAATGTTTGAAGACCCTCTTACCGGTATACACATTAAAGATGAATATCATTAATTATACTAGTAGTACCTACTACTGTGTGGGAATATCAATATCACTCTTTCCGAATCTACAACTCATTAATACCTAATTATCAAGCAGAGTATTTAAAACGTATATTGTATGATAGAATAATCTTATTATAGACTTTTCAAGGTTGTAATATTATTTTAGGATTGCGTACTTATACTTGTGACTTGAGATAATTTGTTTTTTGATAATTAGGCATACAATTGGTAGTGTCATAATATATAAAATAGTGCACAATACTGCATTGAATTTACCTCAATCTACTTTTCTATAGTACACGGTAAAAGGATAAGTATTTAATTAATTAATTTAATTAATTTGTTAAATCAATTTCGTGAAGGGCAAGGCCTTGATTTAGCAGCCCAGCTTATTCAACAGGGAAGAGATAATGGAATTCCAGGCTATACTGCCTACAAAGAACTCTGCGGTTTGGGGAGAGTAACTCGTTTTCAAGATTTAAATGGAACAATGTCTGTGGAAGCTATCTCACCCCTGCAGGCTATTTACAAGTTAGTATGAACTTATTATACATTCATCGGTAATTTTGTATACCAAATTAGCAATATGATACAACACTGTAATTGTGAGGCACATGTAAAGATCGAGGTGCTGATTTGTTGTATCATGAATCTAAAATTGTACAGTTTATACATATAAAAGATATTTGTGACGGTACAGAAATGTGGAGGATATTGACCTGTTTACTGGAGGATTGGCAGAAATCCCTCCAGAAGGTGCTGTAATTGGACCCACGTTCGGTTGTCTTCTTGGAATTCAGTTTCAAAAATTGAGGAAAGGTGACAGATTCTGGTATGAGAACGATCTGCCTCCATCTGCATTTACTGCCGGTTTGTTTATACACCTATACATAATTTTAATATTTAGCCTTAAAATTTCGTTAATACTTACATAAAAATATATTGACAAATTTTTATACAGAGCAACTGCAAGAAATACGGAAGGTGACTTACGCAAGAATTATATGCGACAATAGCAATGCCGTTATGGACGTTCAGCCAAGTGTCTTTTTAAACAGAGATCCGTTTTTGTGAGTTGAATTGTTTCATTGAATCAATGATAATATGAATATCATGGATGATAAACTGACGTATTTATTAGTTTTTGGAGGCCTTAAAAAAGATTTCGCATTATAATATTGCTTGTGTTTCTAGGAATGCCCCAATGCATTGTGATGGTGACGCCATCCGTGGAATCGATATCACCAAGTGGCATAATGAAAAGCCACAGACAACGATACCAACTAGCAAATTAAAGGACGCTATACAAAAAGCACGAAGCGATATTTCTGATCTCCACTCACATGAAATGGATTTGTGGAGGCAAAGTGAGATTTTTAGGATTCTTTCATTCATTAATTAACCAATAAAAGCGTTGTTCTAATTATTGTCCAGTATGGATTGTATATTATGAGAGAGTCGTTTAATGTTATCCTATGTATACAAATAATACGCAAATATACCAATTAAAATATAATTGTACCACTATGCAGTAGGCGAGTAGTTATTTTATAATCTGCATTACTATGAAGGATTATTGTTCGATAAATATTTTGATAACCTTCAAATTTTTATTGAAAGAACTGAAAATACTACTTTAACAGTAAATAATGTGAAATCTGTTGTGTATGATGGTGTATATATGATACAGTGCATGGGTATAGAAAAAATGGGATATTTGTAAATAATGAGAATCATTTTACAAATAATGGAAATGATGGTGATAGGAATAAATGTGGATCCGCGTTCACCTGCTGGAACAGCTTTCGGATTTAATAAACCCAAGGCTCAAGCCTTGGAAATTGCAAATACCTCATTTCTCCTCCAGTTTGCAACAACACGTTTTCTAAGTGGCGTTTACAACAGGTATGTTATTGGTGTGTTTTATATTCCAAAGAATATTGTTCGTTTATCCTAACTCGCCGTTTTTCCGTGTGTGAGACACGCCATATATTAAATATGAACATTGATTTTCTGTCATGTAAGGCTCAGAATATTATAATAACATGAGTTTTTCTCAGTGAATTGCAAGATAGCGAATCTTCCGCGACTATTACAAGAGACGTTAGACAAATTTTATTAAATCTTCCATCCATTGAAATTTCTTCCTTGACGGAGCTTCCCAAAAATCTAAAATGCGGTGAACATGACCTGCCTTGTGATCACACTTCAATATTTCGTTCAATCACTGGATGGTGTAACAATTTGCAAGATGCAAACAGAGGGAAGGCATTCAGAATATTCAAACGTCTTCTTCCTCCAGACTACCACGATGGTTAGATACAAGTCTTAGTCTACAAACAAAACAACAAAACAATGCTAAAAAGGTTAATTCTTGTAATCTAAATTTTAATAGGTACACAAACTCCTAGAATGGAATCAATTATTCAAGGAATACCACTTCCTAGCCCAAGACTCGTATCAACTCAAATCCATGATGACATCAGTGCTCCTCATCAACGCTATACATTACTTCTCATGCAATACGCTCAATTGTAAGCAAAAGTACAACCAGAAATTGTTGTATCAATATAAATTGTAAATTTTGTCTCATTCAATATGCGTTAAATATTTAAGGTTGGATCATGATATGACACATACCCCCATGAATAGAGGTAATAGAATTAAATTCAGCGTATGAAACAATTTTATTGTTTGCCTAAATTCGGTTATTAATTCTATTAACTAATCGCACATTTGTAAAAGGTTTTGGAAACACAATTTTGGATTGTCATTCGTGCGATGCAAAGAAATCTGTTCATCCGGAATGTTGGCCTATACCTATTCCACAAAACGATCCATACTTTCAAGCCGTAAATAGAACTACTGGTTTAGCCAACTGTCTTCCTTTTACTAGATCCCTTCCTGGACAATTAACGCTAGGTAATATGTTCTCAAAGCTATTGTTTAAAAATTATATTATATTTTATTTTAAAATCAACTCCTAAACTCTAAACTAATATTTTTGTAAATGCTTTTCAAGGATCTCGGGAACAACTGAATCAGGTTACGGCGTATGTAGATGCGTCACATACATATGGGTCAGACATATGCGAAGCTGATAAATTGAGACTTTTCGTCGGTGGCCTCATGAATACAACAAAACATCCAGCTGGTAGAAATTTAAAAGATCTTCTACCTCAAACTCCTAGTCATCCTGAATGCAAAGCACCCTCCGGACTTTGTTTTGAAGCCGGTAAGACTGTTTTTGTTTTTTGTGAAAATGTAAAAATATTTATATAGGCATTTCTATATCTTAACTTGTAATTCCCAAAGTCATCGCATAATGTGTTTTCTCATTATACAATCTAAGTGCATTATTCTGAACTGAATTGTGTTTCTGTGAAAAAGGAGAGTGAAACTTAAAATTAGTTGATCAAAATCCAGTGTGGAGTACATACATTAATTTTCTATTTGCCAGGGGATTTAAGAAGTAGTGAACAACCAGCGTTGGCTGCTATTCATACGACGTGGTTGCGAGAACACAATAGACTTGCTTCGGAGCTTCAATTGCGAAATCCTCATTGGGACGATGAATTACTGTATCAACACGCTCGGAGGATTTTGTCCGCGGCCACACAACACATCACTTATCGAGAATTCCTTCCTCGCATTTTGGGTTGGGATGCAGTAAACAAGTACAATCTTGAGTTGGTGTCTGAAGGATATTTTCACAATTATGACCCTAGTTGTGATGCTACGGTTTTCAATGAATTCGCCGCTGCTGCTTTCCGTTTTGGACACAGTTTGCTGAAGCCCTCCTTTAAAAGACTGGCAACAAATCTCAAAATAAAAGAACCCAGTGTGCAATTGCGTCACTCATTTTTCAATCCCGACCTTCTTTTCCGAGTTGGAATGATTGACGAATTACTCTTTGGTTTGGCCAACACTCCAATGGAAACTTTGGATAATTTCATTACCGAAGAAGTAACCAATCATCTTTTTGAAGATAAAAAAATTCCTGTGTCTGGGATGGACTTGGCAGCTCTGAATATTCAAAGAGCGAGAGATCACGGTACTGGTCTTTAATGAATTGTGAAATACAATGAAAATAATAATCATTTAATTATGGTCGTTTAAAGAAAGGGATTTTCTTTTGTTTAGGAATTCAAGGATACAATAGCTATAGAGAACTGTGCAACTTGACAAGAGCAAGAAACTTTGACGATCTTAGAAAAGAAATTCCACCTCGGTTAATTCAAAAGCTGACAAAAATATATGCATCTGTGGATGATATTGATTTGTTTCCCGGTGGATTGGCGGAGACGCCCGTTCATGGTGGTGTCGTTGGCCCAACATTTGCTTGCATCATCGCAAAACAGTTTCAGTCGTTAAGATATTGTGATAGGTTTTGGTATGAAAATTCAGAACCCCTTACCCGTTTTACAGCAGCGCAGCTCACAGAAATACGAAAAGTCACACTTGCAAAACTCATTTGTGAAAATGCAGACGATATGAGAGTTATTCAAAGATCATCTCTAGATGTCCCAGAACCCTTCTTGTAATTTAATTTCAATGTCATGAATATAGTGAATGATAAATATAAATTCATTAAACTAATGCATATGCTATTCTGATTATCTTTTTACAGAAATCCAAGAGTTTCATGTTCTTCACTGCCAAGTATTAATTTGGACCAATGGATTGACCGAAAAAATTGCCAAATCGATGGACGAAACATCACTTTGGGGTCATCAGAGAGGGTTTCACCTTGTGTAATGTGTACCTGCACAAAAGAAGGGGTGAGATGCAATACATTTATGATATCAATTATTCATTTTATATATTATGATTGATACATACAGCGAGTAATATCGAGTAGTACAAACTAATTATTGAGTTTTGGGAAAATTGTTGGTCGAAATAGAGATTATTTTGTACTGATTGGTAATGCAAGAATGAATGGATGTGTAATACTAGATTTTCTTCTTTGTAATCACAGCCTATGTGCCAGTCAATGAAGATCGAAAATTGCATTCGGTTGTCGCAGTCTTACAAAGCAAGTCAAATACTGAATGACCATGTCTGTAAAGTCCAATGTGCGTTTGCTTTTCGGATTTTCCCCTTGAGCTTAGCAGGTTCCAATCTTGTTTGATCAAAGCTAACACAGCTCGTATTTTCCAACACTTTATCTGCTTCAAATGTCAAACTCCTTAATGAATATCATCGAACACCAGAGAGGAAATTGTATTGGAGCTCAACTCATTCTTGGTTGTCTTTGTTCGTCGTATACTTGCCTCTACTCTCCTTGGAAAGAAATTAACAATCTGTTGAACCTTTGGGTCGCTGGCCGAAGAGAAAATCCCATAAAACCACATTGGCAAATAAAAACGAACTAAAAGCGTACGATTAAAAGTGTACACTACAGCTAAAAGATTCAATCTATAGAAGAGATGTTTACTATTTAAGTCGTGTATTGCACAACGCACATTCTCACATTAGTACTATACAAATTAATCGTGTATCAAATGTACATGAAGAAAATTGCACAAACGAATCTGTCTCACGGTGTAGTATTCATTGATAGCATTGCATGTTTAATTATATTGATGTATGTTAAAATGGTGATTCAAATTTTGAAATTAATATTTTAATGTTTTTTATTTATTTAAAAGATGTACATTTTGCGACTCACCCAGTCTCAGTATTATTTTGTAGTTTTGTAGCATGTGAAATTTATTGCTGAGGTAATACAACAGCAATACTTTGTACATCATTTATTCAAATGTCTTTGAATTCTGCTATCAAAATTATGTTTAAAAAGTAGGTGGTAGAAGCAAGTGTTTTCACATCGTGTTTTTATGAATCCCTTGTGAACTCATGTATTTTAAAATTTGAAGTATTGAGGGGTTTTTTCTAAGTAAGGATTTTTTTATTTAAACGATGGTCCACGTAAAAGATAGCTAGTGGTCTAGTTTGCGCTTGCTTATTTATATAATATTGTGTAGGTACGTAGGAAGAAGGTCAATGCAATTGTCCATTTACGCTAATAAGTTTGAATTACATTATTGTGATTTTCTTAGCTGAAACGTTAAAAAAGTATTTAATTTCATTCGCTCCGATTCTTACTTAGCTCTGTATACTTTCTTAGTAGTATGTGTTATAGCAATCAACAACTCCTGTGATATTTATATCTGTTAAGCTCATTGACAGTCACAGTGCTAAACTTTTTCTTACAAATATGCATTTGTTCTATTAAATTTTCAACATTTTAATTTCAACCTGAATGCACACTAAGAGCTCTTCAAAAAATTTCAGGTTATGTGTAAAAACTTAAAAAAACACGAATTTAAAATCCATTATTTATCATTTACACAGTATGTTGTTTGTGAAAGGTTCTGAAACTATGATTCAATTATATTATCATATTAATTTAGTGTCGTATTTATGAATTTTTTTAAGGACATAATTCGATCTTAACAGTAGGTGTGAATGTTATTTGTACAGTGTGTGCTGTATTTTATACAGAATTGATAGTGGGGATTCATGAGAAAATCCCAGAAGCACATTGTACTGTTAAGGAGGTGGAGTCATAATAATAAAATAATATTATTTGTATTTTTAGCGATGTACACGGGGAGGGGTTTCAAATGATGTTTGTATAAACTCTCACAGTAGGTTAGTATTGTTGTAGTGATGTAAGTTTAAATGAAGAATAAAATCCAGTGCGTTTGTTTGTTATTGTAAAGTACACTTCATTACATTCTTCATATTATGTTATTCATCTTGTTGCATTATGAGTTTTCCACAGAAATCACTGCGCGTGATAATTGCCCTGATATTGCCGTTCATGTTGCATGTAAATAAAGCTTCATGCTAATAGCCATTTTTATTCATTAGTACCTATTCAAATTACGAATCAACTAAACGTTATAATGTTACTTGTGTAAATAAACCTGCAGGTTCTTATGCTAGCACTGTTGACTTAATATATTTATTCATGCAAAATACTTCTTCGTTTAAAATTGTGGTTGAATTGAGATTTCTCACAACCCAAGCAAAAGCCGATCTGAATAAAGAATAATTACCATAAAGAAACGCAAAAATGTATGCGGGTTACAATAATAAACTAACATGCACCAATATACATGAATGACTAACAGTCTTGATTTAAGGGGTACTTGTCGGGTAAGGAGTGGGGCATTTCGGTCCATACCTGTCCTATGTAGTCTTCATGCCCTTCTACAGCCCAGAATTTTCACCGAATTGTTTCAAAGTTTTATAAGAACTTTGAAGTATTCGGCAACTTAGAAGATGACAAAAACATTTCAAACCAACTGTTGTCTAGACGTTTACAAATACTACCTTGTATAAAAATTTGAAACAAACCGCTGTAGAATGGCACGCTGTAGAAAGGGCAGGCAGAATGCATGGGACAGGTATGGACGGAAAGCCCCACTACTTATCCGAAAAGTACTCCTTAATAATATAATGCATGCAACAACGATGATGTTATATGGATCCACTCTGCACTTCTGCAGTCATATAGTATGGGGAGTATGGACAGTATGGAATGGAGTATGGATGTGCGGAAAGCATTACAACGCATTCACTTCACTCGTCGTCTGAGTCTAGCCTACAGTCCATCGCCCCGTAATGAGCATACACAAATATTTACCATACAACTGACAGCTGATTTCAAAAATCTCGTTTTTTGAAAAACTGGAAAGGTGTAGAAGGATAATTCTTTTT
>JAQFYB010004220.1:0-16898 GCA_034694085.1 Pogonognathellus longicornis | reverse complement strand
TAATCCTGATTTGGATAGTGAATCCTACTTTTAGTCAACCTCGTGAGGTCTCCGTAGCTTTGCTTGATATAAGTTTTCTTATAGAAATTAATTCAAAATTCAATTTAGATGTATGCGAAGTAAACATAACTCAATAGGAAGTGCCTGTTTTCCAATTAAAACACACAGAGCATATTTGAGTTAGCATGGAGTTTATGTTGGCAGCTCTATCCCCATTAAAAATCCATTAAGAATGCTGGGTGGGTTTGTGTTATATTCTGTAAAAATTTTAATGTACGTTTAATGAATGTTATCTATATACATAGAAGTATGACAAACAATTATTGTAAAGACAGGGAAAAATATACCTATTATATACGAACTGAAATTACTGATTGGTCATTATTGAGTTTATTTTTCAAATTATTAATGAAAAAGTAGGTACTTAGCAATAATCAACTCCTGAATGCATTGAAATTGCAATAAAACCTTTGAATTTTTAAAGCTACAATTGAAACCTAGTTTTGGAAAGGCTCCTGAATTTGGAATGTCAGAATCATTATCGGTAGGTAACAAATTGTAAGTAAGTACCTACCTAAGGATATGAGAAGATGTTAAAAGGGGCAAGAAAAGTGTTTTTGCCAATTTTAATTTAATTATGGTTTCAGACAAATGTACTAGAATTATTATGTTCATTTAAGTTTCATCATCAAATTGCGATGGAGTAAGACTGTCTTTGAATTATTGCTACTAATGTGTGTGACTATGTGTGAGTGTTCGTATATAATAATAATGTATTTAATAAGGTGCATAAATAATCATACTTAATAAAATATCATGCCTACTTTTGAAAGATGAAAGAGAATGACAGAGAAACATGAAAGATAAAACTTACTCCGTTTTGTGTACTTTGCTTTGTTAGTCGGCACTCTTTCAAATATGTGATAATGAGATGAAACGACGTAAATTAACGGAGACAATTTAACACTTTCATTTTGTCTTTCGTACAGTAGATTATAAATGATATACATTTACAAATCTCACAAACTCGTTAAGAACAATCTTTGTACAAACATCTTGTTTCATTTTGTTCCCCTTTTATCTAAAAAGGATATAAAGAGAAGTGATTATTACCACAAGATGTTTTGGTGTTAGGTTTCAACCCAAAAATTACATTACCTTTTACTTCGATGCATGCTTCCTTCTGTAAAACCCTTTTTATTTTGTTCATTTAGTGCTTAGTTCAGTAAGACATGTTTTGAAGAAAGATAAACTCAAGCATCAATGTTAGAAATCAAACTAACTAGCGTAGGATAACATTTTACCTATGGGTACATAATTTTATGTTGTAATCTTGTAATCAAGTTTATTCTATCCTGTTCTGGGAAACGTAAATAAATTTTACCTTAACCAAATAAAGTTGTTTAAAAAAGTACTACTTACTTATATAGAATGATAAAATGTCAGAAATGAAGGCAGAAACGTTATAGAGTTCATGGTAAAACACAGTAATTATTTACAAATTACTTTAATTAAAAAAACTTTGGCTTAGGTTAGTTGAAAATATCCTTATAAGTGTAAACCTGTAAACGCGTTTTAATTGTAAGTAGGTATACAAGCGCGTAGCAAGGAGTATAAGTTGGGGGTGCTCGGCAGGTTTGTTGATAAAAAAGGGTTTCTGGGAGGGCAAAGTTCGAATATGAGTCCATAATATCACGTTGTATATGGAGTCAGTTAGGTCAAAACCAACTTAAAATGCTCAACTTAAAATTTAGGTAAAATTGCCTAACCTACCCAATTTTTTAGATATTCTATGCATTCTGGGGGGGGGGGTGCACGTGCATCCCCAGAATATGCATCCGGTATATACACATTTCTAAAAACAATCACATTACAGTCGGACTCAAGAGTCATACCATTTCAGAAAACGTGAACACGTCTAAACTATATAACATGTTATTATCAGAGATTTCAGCGCTGAGTACTGCTTACGGCAATGTAGACATTAATTTGTGTATACACAATTTAATGCAGATTATGGTTAGCTTTGTCATGTGTTGTCAATTATTATTTGTATCATTTTACTATTTGATAACTCATGCAAATTCGAATTATACTTTTAGGTTTGTTTAGTGTTATTTTATTTAGGTAGGTTGGAAGGAGTGAGGAGTTTTTTTTGTTTAATTGTTAGTTTTTCAAGAAGTTTTAAAATGGAGATGACTACAATATACTTACCACTAGAAAATATAACAATATGTCTCACGAAACAAGACATTCTATATAATATTTCTTCACGACAGAGATTTCTCGAATATAATACATGCCATTGCGGCAGCTCTCCGTACAAGACTGTATAAACAGAGCCACAGAAAAATTCACCTTATTATATTCGTACTACAGCTACAAGTCAAAGAGCAAGTATCGAAAAAAGGCGTGAACTCTGCCGCATAATAACTACTTCATGAAAGATACATGAGATAAATATACGTTTCTTTCTTTACATTCGCAAACTACAGAAATGCAGTGAAAGCAAAAAAGCTGTGAGCTTTAGAATAGACATTTTGAAAATGTATGCACTCAAACTTCGTCCAAAGCTTCATCGACAGACAAGACGGTAATAGAATAAAATAAAATGATACTTCTCGTATAACTCTCCTACAAAGAGTCATATTAAATATACTCTACTCTTTCCTAGTTTCTATATCCCACTACACAAATTGTCACTTTTTCTTGTCTCCTTTTGTAAACAGAAAAATTTAGGTACTACGACATATCAAGTCAAACATATCTGTCCTGAATACAAACTTAAGTATAGCCCCACTTCATCAATTATATATAAACATATAGTATATAGCAAGGAAACTATTGTATACATGAATACTCAGGCTCGTAGCCAGTGGGTGCACTGGATGCACGTGCTCCCCCAAGAATAAATTATTATGCTCATAAAAGAGCAAAACATTGGAAAAATTGTAGTGCTACGCTGGAATTTAATGCATTTTGCTGGAATTTTGACCTAAATCGATTCCATTTTTTTCGCTACGGGCGATTATAAACTCGTTTGTCCCTCATATTGAAACTACGCCGGCTCCCTAGGAATCGATTGATGTATAAAATCTTGCCTTGCATCCCCCAACTTGTAATCCTAGCTACGTGCCTGTGAATACTACATAAATACATATACCTACTTAAAGTATCTGTAGTACTTCATAATGTTATATTTCTTGTAGCACTCAAACTATGTAAAAGAAATACAGGAATAAATAAAGAAGCGGAAGAGTGCAGATCATTTTGTCAGTCTGCCCCAACTGTCACAAACAACTTACAAAGCTATCCACTTGCCTACTTGAGGAAAGCAACATTTTATTCCATTACATTCACTACATTAGCCAACATTCATTGTTTCGTCTTATATGAATGACATCACAAATGTTCTTAATCCTTCACGTTTTTACAACAGGCGGCTACAATTCCAACAAAGCACTAGTTTAGTGCATAATAATGCATAAAAATGCGGGTGAGCATATCACACATGCATACGAGAACCTTAGGATTCTCTGGATTGGAAAAAGCGGGGCTTAAAATGCAATTGGAAATCTAACTAGTAGCTTGATTTTGTTTGGTAACTGTGGCAGTGTTTGTCAAAGCAGTAAAAACTACTGGTTTGTGCATTACTTATTTATTTACACGTACTGATGTGATGTCGGCAACAAACAATGCTCAAAAAATACACTGCACGTAACCTACTGTACAAATAGTACAAATATGCATACGTGGAAATTCTTCCCGGTGTTTCGTAACGGTACTATTGCTTCATACGACTTTACTAGCAAGGTTGAATATATGTAGGACTTGTACTTGTACCATGTTACTTGCTCCATGCTTCAAAAGAAATAAAAAATCTGACGAAATCTACACCCGGATATTTCGTAGTAATAAATGCTTACGTTCATTGGTTTTTTATTACAAAGGAGCGGTAGTAGTGTTGTAATGGTTGGCAACTTCAGTACTTTTATAATATGCGCAAATTCCCTTGAAGCATGAACAGTTCACGACGACGAGAAAATAAATAGCAAGTATCAGTGCAAGTAGTTCAGTAGATCTAGATAGTATTCGTGTTTTTACTTTGGATTCGAGTACTTTTCCTTTATTGTCTTTTCTTTTCGACACTAGACATGCTTTTTCGTTGTGCCCTGTTGTTATGTGCCGATAATGCAGCGGACATGTGAAAGTGAAGGAAGAAATGTAATAAACGCTTCTTTTGTTTAGCTTTTACTCTTTGAAATGCCGTTAGTCGAGTGGAAAAAGGAAGCATTATGTAAATGTTGGTACTTAGAGAGAGAAAACTTTTCCGTTTTAAACTGTCGTGTCATGTCATGTCATATAAAACAAGGTACCTTTGACTTACATTACATATAAGGCCACTTTAAATCCTTTGTTGTGCATTTCCCATATTCCAAATTGTTACCACACGATTTTATCTTGTACTCAGATACAATTAAGAATTCCTACTGCGTAATCCCAGACTTCTATTTGCATTTTGGACTTTGCCAAAGCGCATTTTCAGTAATGGTCTACCAACATTACTTTTGTGCAGTACATTGTGTACTGTATACAGTACTAAGAGTTAGTGTAATAGTAATATTACACTTACACACTAAAGTAATGTAGGAGCAATACTATAGGAGTGCCGAAATCCGAAGTGAGTTCTTTCTGGTGTCATCCGGGAATACGACAAGCGTGGCATACATTTCGCAAAAAATAATTTCTATTGATTTTCTCTACATCGCATTAGATACCTACAAATTCGATGGCAAAAAATATCTGCTGCAGAAGACACCGCAAATATTACGACACGAGCAAATAAACCAGTCAATACAAAAGAACTCTGAACAACCATAAAATCCACTAATAATAAATCTTTATCAGTTTCTTCAAACATGGATGCTTGTCTTTCAGTAGGCACTTTATCTGGAGCTGGAAAATGCGATTTTTCAACCTTAGAATTTCCAGAATATTAACTTTTACCCCCGATTTTTTACAAATATTTCAACAATTCTATGTACATTACTACGTGTACAATTAGTTCTATGTAAATGTTGAAATTTTTAACGTAGCGTACCTTAATGTGGAAGGGACTATTGGTTTTAATTTTACGATGATCTAGTTGAACATTACGTGGTTATGGTTGAACTAGGCTAATAATAATAATGCGATGCTTGACTTGTTTTCTTTTGCACACTTGTACTTGAGGTTTGAGAGTTTGTGTGGTACTCAATGCATGTAGTTTTGGAGAAGCAAGTTACTTTGCTCTTGTTAAGAGCACATGCACACGTACAACAATTGAATTTCTATAGAGAACTGGATTATTTTCTTGTGCTTTTCATTCGTCGTCTTTCATCCTTTTTTCTCTTCAAGTTTTTCGTTGGTTGTCGGTTGCGGTTGCTGGTGTACAAAAGGAGCTTTGGTGTGTCTGAGGTGTGATAGTAGCCTCCATAAAATTTTCTAGTTTGCTGTACTCTAAGTACTGCAGCCATTGTATTGTATGTACCGAAGGCATTCCCTTGAAACCCAGCTTTCTTATTCTTCTTATGACATGACCGCAGATGTGTAAAATATAAATCCTAGTGCAAAAGCCTGAACTTGCAATTTTAAAAACGGCTTTTATGATTTTGTGAAAGCTTTTTCCAACTTGTACTGAATGATCTCTATATAGATGTAATATAATGACATTAGCCTATATATAGACTCACTGGCGTAACCAGGGTGGGCAAGAGGGCTATTACCCTCACCCGAAATTCTGAAAACATAGGGGTTTTCCCTGAAAGGGCAAAAATTGCAAAATTTTTGCAAAACGCTCGAATTGTGTGTATTTTATGTTCAGTTTTGCCATAATTTACTCAAAAATTCGCGCAAAAATGAACACATATACCTCATTTTTTGAGTCCTACCGAAACCAAATCCTGGCTACGTCTATGTATAGATGATATATTATATTATTATATATTTAAAGACTATAATAAAATATATGTTATGTATATATGGGATAATACAGTAAAGTGTTTTTGTTTAGTTTCCCTCACCGCCGACTGCGACTGCATCAAAGGACAAAAAAGTGAGTGAGAGAGCTGGTTGTTGCTGGAGAAAGTGAACAATTCGTTCTTCTTCTTCTTTTCTTCATTCTTGGTGTATTCTTCTTGAAAATGGGCTGTGTAAGTAAACACAGAAGCGGAGAGGAAACTCTTTGAACTTGAATTGTGTATGAAAATGGTGTATTGGACTTGTGCTTATTGTAGATTCAGCACGAACAAGCAACGAAGCATAAGGAAAACAGCAAATCAAACCGAAAACCCATAAGGATCCCTCGTGTGTTCCACACTGCGGACTGAACCAATAAAAAGAAAGTAAAGTGAGAGTGAAAGAAAGTTACCCTGGTTGGGTTCTTCAGCAGAAAAGAGTAAAAAAACATTCGATAGGAATTCATGTTCGTCTTTTGTGTTGATACATATAAATAATCAAGTTTTCCATTGTTGTTTTACACAAGATAGAGTTAGAGAAAACTCCAGAAAGATAAATATACTGCGTATGGATGAATGTGCCCTTAGTATTTTACCCGGGTAAAATACAATAGTTACCTTACCTTTAGCATTTACCTTGAACCAATTGTAGTAGTAGTAGTGCGGTGATACTGGACACGTTTTATCCTTGTTATTTATAATGGAGTGAAAAGAGTGTCGTGGAAGACCAAACAACTTAAACCGAATCGGAAACCCCAAGAGAACTCAAACTGTATTGAATTCAGACGGTTTTGCCTATTCGGATCGAGCGACGACACGACCCGAACTACTAAAAAAAGAAGAAAACCAAATTGATAAATGTCACCGTCAGTCTCCCGGTGATGTGACGACCAAGAGAGAGAAAGAGAGTGAAAAAAAGAGTTTACTTCTTGTCACGTTTTCCTCGTTGCTCCCAGATTAAGTGTATTGTTCTACATAGTGTACCTAGTAGTAAAAACGCAAAGTGCAGCAGAGTCGTTTGGATTAGATGGAACTTGATTGTCTCTTGTCTTGAGTCTCCTCCTCAGCAAATAGTACATGATACCAAGAAAAAAGACGAAAAAAGACGAAAAAAAGACTTTCAAAGACTAAAACTCAAAAGATACGTGCGTTCTTTGCTAGCACAGAGAAATTCGCCGCTCTCATCGTCGTGTAGCTGTTAAACTTTTCCTAGCCCCAGTAGTTTTTCGGAAGAACGTCTTGTTAAAGTGAACTGTCAAGTTTTTACTATTTTCTATATGTGAAAGCAGTGAAGTTAACTCATTTTCTTGTTCTGGTTTGATATTTATGTTGGCTGCGTTAACTTTGAACTCAAATTCAAAGTTTCTTTCACATAGACTTAGTACAACACTCAATTCTTGACGGATGTAACTGAGTGAGTGAAAAAAAGTATTATATTTGAAGAAAGTTGACATAAAATGTGCATCTCGATTTATAGAATGTACATAAGAGTAACAGAAGTTGTAGTCGTAGTAGTACGTCTGATACATCTGCAAGACTAAAATCCCCAAGTGCAGACACACAGACTGTCTTCAGCAATGTTTGTCCTTTTTTTCAAACCTCTCTGTGGAATTGAATTGTATATTATGTGATTCTGTGTTTGTGTATATCGATATATACTTCGAGTGACTCATATATTTCGTTAAAAAAGTTGTCATGTATTAGAAAAACGAAAAGAGTGAAGAAAATCCATCATTTGCACATAGACGAGTAAAGACAGACGAACAAGGATGGATTACATTCGAGAATTCGATATAAAGTTGGAGAAGGAAATGTTTTATGCTGGAGAAGCTCTCACAGGCACTGTCATTTTGGACACTGTGGAGAATTTCAAGCTCAGAGGTTTGACTGTTTACTTTTCCCTTTTAAGGCTCTTTTAAAGTACTACTGTATTACTAGAGCTATGTGGTAGTAGTAGTATCATGCTAATTTAACTTATATTATGCCTACCTAAATGGAAAATGGATGGAGGCAGTGGCAGTGGCACAGTCTTGGTGTGTGTGTACAACTAAATGATTAATTATTCATCCCTAATGTTCGCCAAGCGTGGAGTTCGGAGAATGTACCATCTGTTTTTATTTTCGTCATGGATTGCATCCTGGGTTTTCAGGTGTTTTACCGGTATGTAGAATGATGATCCTGCGGAGAAATATCCTTTAGTATTCAGTAGGTTTTCTAAAACCTACTCACGTAGATTAGAAGTATATACATTTCATTCAAGTACCCCAGCAAACTTTCACTGTAACTATTTTCTGTAAATGACCGACAAGAAAGTACTCGGGGAAATCAGATATCACCAAACTCACAAAATATTAGCATTAGAAGGTAACGCTATAAGATTTGACGTAAATATTCTTGCCGTTACAGTCAAAATCTTTCTAAACAAAGTTCAAAACTAAGTAATTATACATGCATAGACAAACAGAAAGAGCAAAAACTGCTTTATATGACAAAATACCAATAATCAACTAAAAAGTTTCGCCTATTTTACTTATTCATGCAAAACCCAGAAAAGCTACTTTACTAAAGATGACTTGCAGCCAAACTTTACACATAATTAATTAGGAAAATATATTTAGCTTTACTATTCCTATTAGAATCTTTTGTAGAGAAAGTATCTATAATATTATTTTAGAGTTTAACTACTGAAAATACTGAGCATAATCATGTACAGCACTTTACAATGTGATAATAATAAGATTGACAAACCGTTTCAGGTGTTCTCTTTTTTGCTTCCTTTGTTTGTTACGTGCCGAGAAAACATAACCTTGTATGTGTACGAGTAACACAGTTACAGTTAACGAGCTACACAAAATGTTTACTTTCGTGATTACGTACATTATTTTATGTGTACATGTCGATATGTAGCTGTATCTACTAAAATGAAACCTGAATTGTGTTGTAACTACAACATACCTACGTGCTAGGCTACTATCAATGTAATTTTGCTATGTGTACTTAAATTCTAACGATAAGAAAAGGGAAAGCAAAAATTGGTTCAACAGTGCTCATGTACTTTAATGGCCACAATTTACGTATCACGACATGCCCATACACATTCTCAAACATCATTGCTTTGTCATGTAAAAAGGAACTCAGTCTCAGCTCCTAGTATTACTAAAAATAGCTCTACAGGGTATCCCAGAAAAAAAATCGAATATACCTAAGCTTTCACTTACTTTCGCTAACTTTCTTGATTCAATTTTGCTTAAAACAATAAACTCCAAATTGGTTCCATTTCCTGCACAAATAAAAACCCGAAGTTCTTCTGCAACACTAAATGGGTAGTCATTTCATGTTATACACGTTACTTTGTTCAACACTCAATTTTAAGTGTATTTGCTCAAACCATATTGTCAAGTACTGTTCCAGAAAAATTTGCGACGATGAAATTATTAAATTTGCAATGCTTTTAAGAAATGACTCAATTTTAAAAGTTTAAGATATTCCGAGATCCATGTTGGGTTGATAATAAAAAATTATTGGTGCAAGTTGGTCAAAGTGGGTGAAAATATTAGATTGATTGAATACGTAGGTAATTACGGTAAGTAATTTTTTATGGTTGACCCTGTATAACGGAAGTTGTATGTTATTGAATGATCAAGGAAAGCAGAAGGCTCCTTCAACTATTCAGTTTCTTGGAAGTAAATTGTGGAATGTTCGTATCGTTATGTCTGTCTTTCGATTGTGTAGTAGGAATGTATTACCCATTCAATTTATTATCTATCACTAGTTTGTTTTCTCTTAGGTAAAAATAGGAATGAGTGGAGTTGTGTGTGTATGTGGTGATCTGGTGATATAGAAAAGCAATCCGGTTTCATCTGTCTGTGTCTGGCATTGTACAGTTATTGAATCCCAAACGAACGATAGACTAGGACAGAACCTGGTGAATAAAAATGAATGTCTTTATTATGTTATCCCTTCCTACACACTACTCTTGAATTACTTACATCTCTGGGCATCTTTTCCTTGTTTTTATACACATCTTAGCCAGGCTATTGTGTAGAAGACATACACAGACAGAGAGAAAGCAAAGTGTGTGTACTATCCATTACACTCCATTACAGATTACAACATATTCTATGTTCTTGCTCCGGTCTCTATTGCTTCTGTCCATGCACACACAATTCAAGGTGGTATTTGGCAAAGGAAGCAAAGTGATTGTAAAAACAAAGCGTCAAACACATGCTCCAATTTCATGTGTTAACTTATTACACGTAGTAAAATGTTCTGTCTGTCTGTCTGTCCATCTATCTGTCTATGAGTGTAATAACTCAAGAACGGTTTGGGATAACCGCTTCAAATTTGATACACATATATACCGTTAAAAATGTCAAGCTTGTTACTGGGGTCATTGGGCAACTCCTTCATTCATGACCTTTGACCTTGGGAGTAGCTGTAAATTTATTAAAATAATATAATTATGATCTACGATCTATGATTTATGATACAAGGATGAATCGACCCACAATAGACCGCTGCGATGTGACACATTGGCAATAAATCACTGTAAAACATGCAGGGTAAGCCGAGAAACACCGACAAAATCCCGGAAATGACTGAAAAAACCTGTACTCTCACGATGTTTTTTTATATCCCCTTTACAATGGTTTGCTGTGTACCGTATATTATAAAGTTAAATTACACTTCATATAGAATGCAGCTACGTAGATACTAGATACCTATTTATAAGTTGAATTACTTACTGCATATGATATAGTAATTTATGTTCAAGACAAAATACATATTGCACCCATTTGATAGTTATAATACCTACATAATAGGAACTTTTGTAAAATCTGTAGAAAAAGTACGGCATATCTCTTACAGGGTATTATTACTCTTGCTACATTTTGACATAGCGCAATTCTGTAAGGAGGATTATGAATAAGGAATACCAGCTGAATCTAGCGGAGCTTAGCAATAGTGTAGTTCAAAATAATGGGGCATCTATCGTCGTTTATGATGGCAGGGCAATGTTTACTACTTATCCATCCGACACGCTCGTTTTGTTTTTTACACATAATATGTACTTTGCTTCGTCGTTGGTTTATGTTATAATATCATCTACATACATTTATCCTGCCATAAGAAAAAAAAACAGTCATCATTTCAAAGCTTAAGTATTATACACGTGTACCTATTACCTATACTGAGCACCTAGATAATAAAAACAATTTAGTTTCCACAATATAATGTTTCAATATTTATGCTGTGCGTTGCAACGTGAGAAAATACTTGGTAAATGTTCAATTACTACTAGTAGCCAATTATTACCGAACATACCATTACAAAACTAATTTCATGTTGGAATTTATTTTTATCCATAATGTACACAGTTAGAAACATGTTATATCAGATTTGGTTGATTTGAAGTTACACATGTTTTTGTTTTCACGGGAAATTTTTTCGATTATTGTAAATTGCAGGTAGTTTTTTGTTCATCTTTTTAGAATTTATACTTTAACCTAGGGTTAGCCCAAGCTATTGCACAAAATTAGTGTAAATGAATTAAAAATACCTACTTAACTTGATGGATGGGACTTCTATTACTGAGTAGGTAGGAAAATAAGAATAATCAAAAACCGGTGAAAGATGAGCGTAAATTAATATTTCCCATATTTTTTTCTTCCCACAACATAATTGAGCATGTACGTGCACTTGATCCAAATAGTTTATTGAACGTGCCTACAGTTTATATTTTATATGACAATATCATTAAAAGTCGCCTTTTGCACAAAGGTTCCTTGTGACACAGATTTTTATACTTTGATTGAATGTATTGGTGAAAGTGAGTGTATGTTTTTTGCTAATGCTATTTACGTTGAATAACTCAACACTGACTTGATATGCTATTACTTATACGTGTATATATGTGTCTAGATTTCATCTGTGTACGTAGAAGCGTCTGCGATTCACATGTGTTTAACCGACTCTCACCTCCTGGAATGTAAAACATCCATTTCCCTTGCCATAAAAAACTTCTTGCTCCTTAAGCCTATAAAGATAAGGAATACATTTCAAATTTTACATGCAAAAGTTCTCTATGTTATATAGCAATAGCTTGATGGTTAGAATGAGCTGTTACTGCAAAAGGGCTATTGCAAGGCATCCTGTATTCTCTTTTATTTGAACTTTTTCCTGTGTGCCAAAAATGCAAAGCATGGTTATATAAACTATGTATCATTTTATCCGAAAAAGAAAGCACAGGAAAATATTTTTCATGTTTAAAAAGGGTACTCAAACCATTAGAAAATACTTAACATTTCTCGTCCAGCTATATTTTTACTGTTTTCAAACAGCTAGCATAAAATTAATTTTTCCTTCTCGAAAATAAAACACACATGTTGAAAGTTAAAACAGAGCATGGAACACGTGGCATTCATTTTATGATTCCAGTCGTAGCCTATTGGGATTTCATTGCTAGGAATTTGCTAGTACTAAAATAAAAATGTTCATGAATGAAATCGCAATTTTAAGCAAAATATTCAGCAAAACTATTATTTTAAACTTGAAGGATGGAACTTGATGGATGGGGCTGAAAAATTTGAACCTCATTACACTGAAGAAATACAGTTAAGGGGTCCCATTGATAGAGGCAATAGAACTGCATTGGTACTATACGATAATACTGTGAGAAATTCTGAGAACGGGAATTCAATGATTACTTTGAACTATAATGTTAAAATTGACACAGTCCTCAATGGTTAATTTAATCTCATCCCCTTCGCTATTCAAACATCAAACGTTGTCGTCGTCGTCATCTAATTGAAACTGTACTTCTGTGGTTTCACTGTAGTACAGTATCTGGCTCTGGTAAGTGGTAATGGCGTGTATTATAGTTATCCAAAGGCAGAGTCTACACTTATATGCATGCAGTTTATTTTAAACTTGCATACAACAGTGGCAGTAGTGAGCAAAAAGGATTTAAAGCATCAAACACTTCAAAGACATCAAAGCCCAAGCAAAACACATAATTAGATGACTGCGGACAAATGATAAGTTACCAGCAAGCAACAATCTTCAAACAAATCAGCAGGATTTCATCGATTGAGTCTAGTATGCATACCTATATCAAAAACATCTGTATTTTTCATTCTATATTATTTCTGTCTGGGTCTTTTAGTCTGTAGTTGACTTTCATGCTTACCACAGCAGCCAAAATAGAGCGTATCGTATGTATGCACTTGATCAGATAATATTATATTTACAGACTTAAGTGTAGCCAGGATGGGGCAAAAGGGTACCGGCCACCTTCGAAATCCCAAAAGAAGAGATTATTTTTAACGTAAAAGTACACAAAATTGCTCCACGCTTCTCTAGAAACCAAATCTTGGCTACGCCTATGTTTACAGATTCAGTTTATTTATTCAACTTCTGCAATCATGTATGTATTTTATTTATGTATACACAAACCACATTCAGTTTCAGAATTAGTTGTTGGATGGCAATTGAATGATATTTTCTTTACGCTGGATCTTGTGCTAGGCTGAAATATGTAGGCATAAAGTAATGTATAAATAATCGTTGAGTATAGAGATCTCATATTATTACACAGCTACTAATTATCAGTCTAGACTATTCCACTTTTGGGATTGCCAATACTGCCATGATTTAATGTTGTGATGTGCTAATAGAGTCACAGAGTTATTCCATACATATTAATGCACTCTACAAGTATTCCTCTCAATGAGAAGTATATAGTTCTGAATAATTGTACGCATTAAATGATCACTATGCGCATAGTCTGTAGGAACACACTATCTTATGATATCTATGTGCTAATAATAAGTAAGTATCTATACTGAATGAGAATCAAGTTTCGTATCAAAGTCAACCTCCATTCCATCAATCGTCCTTAATCTAATTAGGCGAAATTCAATTCATTACATCAATTTCAATATAAGTTTCATGCTCTGAATATCGTTTACTTGTTTAAGTGTATCGATGTCATACTTTATTTGCATTATGGTTTCTAGCATGTAGTTTTAATTGTGCGTAGGAGTAGTTTCATTAATAAACGTTCCTGTAATCAAATCCTTCATAGTTGAATAGTTCTCTTACACATACGACATATTATCACATACATACACGAAAGCGTATCAGTGAAGTGGTCAAGTCTTTGAAATTTATCCTTTGTCTCTTGTAAACATGTCATGTCGCGCTCAGGCTTCGTTCTAAGGAAACCCTACGGTCATTTCATGTGGGCGTGCGAGTTTAATAATAGGAACTCATCCTTCATTAAAAGATTCATCATGTGGGCTTAGAGGGATGGTGCTAGTTCATTAAAGAAAAACAAACTACGTTAATGAATGAACGAATTAATTAATCCTTAAGCCTTAGAAAATAGTCCACTATCGTAGTACATACAATACGTTCTGTGAATGGTTCATTCACAACAGCTCAAGCCTAGAATGAAGTCCCACATAATAAAACAGTCCTGTATGTTATGTTTTAACATTAGGTAACCATAATAAAACATAGTATAGAACTTGTAATATTTTGAAACGATTCACTGAAGACTATTACTACTGTATATCAAAGATACTAGCAAACAGGGATTCAAATTACTACCACTAAATTTTGAAAATGTGTTGTACATACTTTAATAGCAAATACGTACCAACATACAGTTATCTACAAATTTTGTATGTTGAAAATAAATCATTTCATAGCGCTTACAGAGATTCAAATTACATACTACCGTTAAATTTTAAAATATGATGTAAAGTATGTTACACAATTTAATAGCAAATATTTGTTATAAATAGGTATTGTATGTAGGTAACTGAAAGTAAAACATTAAATACAGATAGAGCTAGAAATATTTTGAAACGATTCAATGGGAGCTACTACATCAAAATACCATAAGCGTCCAGGAATTCAAATTACTACAGAATGGTACATACTTCCATTCAAATTAACACAATTTAATATAACGAATATTTTTATGAATATTGTACATAGGTACTTCTTTTCTTATGTGTAATTAAAAATTCCTAGCTTTTTTGCTGATATATAGGAAATGCAGAACAGAAGGAATGAAGTGTCATTTGTAAGAATTGAAATAGGATATATGTATATGATTTGTACCTTTGTAAGATTTAGGTCATTTTAGGTCTGAAAAATGGATTTTAGTGAATGTTTAGTTGAATATATGCATTTTAGACTCTAACTATATAGCTATTGAATAACGAATTGAATGTAGAGAAAGAATTTAGTTATAGTCTAAAATTTGAAAGCTGGGAAAGCCCTAGGACTACAGATATGACAATTACACTGGCAGTTGTAATTTCAGTGAAAGCTCTATTATAAGTATTTCCATTGCTTTGGGGAAAACGCAGAAGATTTTGCCTTTCGCCTTCTATACCATTCATGAAAAAAGCAATTACAAGGCAACTCGGTGTTTTTAATCTGCAATGTGTGTCTCACGAGTGTGCACTACAGAAGTGGAATATCTGAACAGACTCTCGTCTCTCTTTGACTTTATTCGACAATCAATGTTTGCCTGTTCTTTTCATTCATTCAGTCTCGTCCTCGCCTTTAATTTCCCAGCTGGTGACAAAGCTTATAGAATCTTACACAATTCCAACTAAATGGAATTTATTGTGTATTTTATAAGACAAGATAATCTGATTTGGAGAGAATACTAAACAATAGAAAAGAATAAAGGCTTTTGAAAACAGACACATGCTTGCATCCAATCAATAACTCTTTTGGCTACAAATCCACACTGTGCCATCATGGTCCATGCTTATTTATACTAGCAAAGCTCAGAATGGCAACTTAATCCCTGCCTCCAGAATATTGTTGCCACGCTGTTTGTCTTTCCAAATATATTACTCTTTCCAACTCATGTATTAGCTATCTATAGGTACTCTTCTTGTGAATATATCCCTTCCTTTCCAATGTCCTTGCGACATTTCCGGTTGTCACCTGCATAAAACATGCAATAGCACTTAACCAGTGGGAGATATTTAAATTGCTATACATACAATTCAATTATTGCAGAATTTCTCTGCGTTTATAAACACTTCTATTTTTGTATTGCTTACTACTTACTGTGTATATCCAGTTTATTTATCTTTCAGTGTTATTTTATGAACAAACCTTTCTCTGGTTTTCGTTCTGTCAGTCAGTACACGATTTCTTAACACATCCTAATATCTTTTTCATATTAATGTTTGTATTATTTGATTAGGTATTTCCAAAAACTGTTATTTTCCGTCACTATCCGACAACTGTTTCTCTAACAAATAATCCAATGCAATGGCCCAATTTAAACAAATATACATTCACAATTTAGTAAGTTCTCTTTTTCAAGTCTCAAGATCTCAAGTCTGCGAAATGATAGAAGTTCCATTAATCTATCTAACGTTTTATTTTAAGAAAATGTATTTTATGAGGTAGTCAATTTCTGTATAAAACGTGTTACTTAAACTTGCATTCATTCACTACATAATTTTAAATGTACATGAAATTGACAAATTTGCATAGTGTATGAAGCAACCAATATTTCGTTTAGTATATGATACGATTTTAAGTATTCAATCAATTTGTTCTTGACTGGTACACATGAATATCATTTTAAACTTGTCATAAGTATAAGTACCTAGAACCCACATACATTATGAATTCGAAATTCATTGCCACAATGCAAAAGCTATAGGCTAAAGGACAGCGTGACATAAAGTAAAGGTTTTAATACTTTAAATAAATACGTCAAGGATGAAACAGGAAATCTGCATGTGAAAGACTGGTTCCAACTTCCACATTGCATTCTTAGGTACTATTAGGTTTCCCCTAAGGTTCCTGCTGATACAGTCACAATGTTATGAAATAAGAGATTAAAATATGCAATGA
>JAQFYB010004219.1:0-16899 GCA_034694085.1 Pogonognathellus longicornis | reverse complement strand
GCGCTACGCGCGATATTGGTGCAATTTTCATTGATTTTGAACTAAATTTGCGCAATTTTTGGCAAAAGTTGCGAACTCTTTCGCGCTGTGCGCGATTTTGAGTAAAAGAAATTTCTTTTGACCCAAATATGATGAAATTTGTTCAAATTTTGTTAAAATTTGTCAAACTATTTTCCAAGCAACCCTTCTAAATAAAATTATACTTCATACTCTCCATTGATTAATCTGGGCCCCACCCAATTCGGAATCCTAGATACGCCACTGTTGGTAATACAAATATCAGTAGTATGTAATCTAAGTAACTATTGTAGAGACGTCTGATACACGTTTGATTTAAACATTGTCTGCGTAAACTGTTTATTAGCTGCACAAGCTACTAAAATAAATACAATACATTAGATCTATATCTACTGTGTGTACAAGTCTAGTCTATACAACTTTTATTGCAAATTCGCCGTACACCTATATGCACTTACTTAATAAAAGATCAACGATGCAGCACATACCTACACACAACTTGCTACAGGTATTTACTGTGAAGCAAGTCTATAGTTTTATTTAGGTAGGAAACAAAAAATTAAGATGGTTGGTCACTAAATGAAAGGTTATTTAATTTAAGTTTAGGTCAATGCTAATGCAATTATTATTTGGTTGGTATAGGACAGTGGCGCATTTAGGGGAGCTTAGGGGGCTGAAGCCCCCCCCCCAAATCTGTAAATACATTATAGTATCACTTATTGTAGTTACAAATATTTAGGTGAGAACTATGATTATTAAATTGCTACATCTGAAATGGGAATATGTTTTTATTAGATACCTAGGTCGAGATTTTATTAAGTACCTTATGCAGCCAATTACTCTTTACTTGAAATTTTTCTTCTACTTCATTGTATTCGAATTTAAATGGAATGAATAATGTGTAGTAAAATATATTTATGAAATAAGCGAAGAGTCTTGGAAAATTATAATGTTTGTTTTGGCAATGTGATTTCAAGCTCACATCTTTAGGAATGGGGCGATACGCTTAAAACGTTAATTTTGGGTGCTATTTAATAGCCTTTAGATTAAATGAAATAGCCTTTAACGTTGTTTACAACCTTTAAAACAAATGAAGTCAGCCTTTAAGGAAATAAAGTAATAGCCTTTGAATAGATTAAGGCAGCCTTTAGAATAGATTAAGGCAGCCTTTAGAATAGATTAAGGCAGCCTTTAGAATAGATTCAGGCAGCCTTTAGAATACGTCCAAGAAAAGGAAGCCAATGAATTTGTGCAGGAAGAATGGATTTTTAATTAAACAAATAAAAATATAAGTGGGTTAGTAAAATATTTCTACTGCAGACCTGGTGGTAAAAAGTGTCAAGCAAGTGCAAAACTTCATTTTGTAAATGCAACTGTACATCTGTGGATTAAAAATTGTGAACATAACCATGAAAACAATTCGTACGAACTGTTAAAATAACTATTGACTCTGCGTATGATTATTGAACATAAATAACTAATAAAATTTAAAGGCTATTAATTCATCAACTAAAGGCTATTAATTCATTTAGTTAAAGGCTGTTTCATCTGCCGATTCATTTGTTTTTAAAGGCATTTTAATTTTTTCATTTTAGAGGCTATTCCTTTATTTTAAAGGCTATTTCATTTAATTTAAAGGCTGATTATAAATAAGTCGTTAATTTTTAGTGTCATATTTTATCGTTATAAGACAAACTGTTCACACAAGCAGAAAAATTCTTCAAATGAATTGAAGTACAGTATAAGACTGACGTGTTAAACATTATGTAGCTAAATTTTGTATAGAACTTGGTACACTTTATTAGTACCCACACTAAATAAATAATAAATTTTTGTATTGAAACCGAAAAAGTATTTATTGCATTGAAATTTTATCCTTTGGTGTAGTTCAGATACATGAAATGTTGGTATTCTACACCAAATATATACAATTAAAAGTTTTCAACGAATTGTATTGAATATTATGTTTGCTTAGAAATATCATAGGCTTTCATGATTTCCTGAACACTTGGCTATATGACAAAGTTTGCTTTGTGCTTTCATAATGCTAAACCAAATTATTTGGTGGAATTTTTTTTCTAACTGGAACGAAATACAACGCTACTTACTGCTACACTTAAGGATTTCTCAAGGTTGTCTGGATTGCTGGACATAATGCATAAGCACATGTCTGAACACATGGCAATACATTTAAATATAATATATTAACAGACTATTTTATCGAAACATGTACGAGCCCAACCCAAAACATGTTGAATATAGGAAATGAGAAATGATCGAAGACTTTTAAATTTCTTTGTCGTGGTTTTTACATGATGCCACTCTTAGCAGTTAACTTTTGTCTTGTTCTCGCTTTTCGAGAATACAGCTGAAAGCTTGTGGATGCCCCATAAAAATGTATTTAGTAATTGCTAGTTAAAATATTAATTCTTTAGGAATAACTATTAACTATTAACAAAAGAAAATTAGATTTATTTAGCCGTGTTTGATGATTGAGTACTGTAGCTTAAATCAAATTGGTGATACATTGTATGGATCAAAAATGAGAAACGAAAAATTGTATTAAAAATTTCCATTCTCCATAAGAATATAGTTTCTACAAGAAATAGCTTGAGTACCATTAGCATTTGACGCATGTCAACACAATATTTACACAAAATGCAATAAGATTGATAGATTGACAAATTCACATGTATTACCTTTTTAATATTTACTATAATTTTACAGCAAGCAATAAATTTATGGTGTGTCCAACGAGTGTGTACATGAATGTTGGGAATGTAGATTTCTTGAAAATGAAGAAGGGTGCAGCCTCCCAACGAATAGGGCGCAAAGACTTTACGATACGACGTGTTTGCTTTGTTGATTGAGAATGAATATTGCATGTTCGGAAGAAATTAATTGATTTCAAGTAGGAGTTTGGAATCCTTTTCAAAATTGCGTATTCAATGATGAACACAATTATTGCCAAGATATGCATAACTAAATAAAATGGCATTTTCAAATGCGGTTTGAAGCGTACGCATCCGAAAATTGACAGCACATGAATAAGCATACCACTTCCCACCATTGATGTGGCTACCCATCTAAACATTTGATTCCCCATGAAATTTGTTATATAAAGCATTCGGTATAAATCTAGCGAGGATTTTAATGTTAGGTGGGTTTTGCGTCGGGTGTCAAAAATAATTAATTCACATATTTTGTTAGCTGACGTGAGATATAATACTATCAATAATAAAATGAACAATATTGATAAAGCACTAAAGAGGCCAATAAGAAATAATAGAGGTGCAAATATTAATTTGGTGGCCAAATGATAAGTAATTGATGGACATAAAAAATTAAACAATGGAATATACGAATGTTCTTTCAACGACAAAAGAGACAAGGGAAATAATATAGCGAGTACAAGAAAAGACGGAACTGCAGCGTTGGTGAATAATCCTATGAAGTCCATTTTCTTTGTTTCACTTCTTAAATCGTTACTGAATATACCTGTGATAATGAAACGATTTATAAAAATACTACGAAAGCAAGCTGTACCAGTGGGGGATCTAGGATTTATAACAGGGGGAGTTTTGAAGGCAATTTCAGTGAACATCGGCGAATATAATAGGTATTTAACCGCATTGAATAATTTGTGATTTTTATCTTGTGTAAACTGAGATATAACAGGGGGGGGGGGTTTGGACCCGTACAACACGTATGTAGATCCGCCACTGAGCTGTACATAGCTTTTTAATTTATAGAGCGAGAACCATTAGAATACGAACAAGCCCTCAAGGGATTGGATTTTGAGGAAGATAAATTGGAGGTTTTTTTTCCAGTGAGTGGGGCTTTCCATGTAAAACGTTCATTTGCAAAACGCTTTGGAGTAAAATGGCTTTGTTGTTCTAGAATAAATTTTATGCACAATGTAGATTAGTTTTTGATGAAACTAATCTGAAACTGATTAATAAGTTTCATCCTTGACTTGCAAAATCATTTTGCTCCAGAGCGCTTTGCATATTGAGGTTTTACATTGGAAGCCCTACTATCTCGAAAAAAATCCTCCAATTTACCATCCTCAAAGTCCAATCCCGTGAGAGCATTTTTGTATTCTAATGGTTCTCGGCCTATAGTATCATAACAACCTTGTAATACCAAAAATATAGACAAAATAACTTTCTCACCATTGAATGTTTTGTCCATCTTCAAAAACAAGTTGAATATGATTACAGAATCTTCCAGAAATAACAAAGGCGGAATGTTAAACGAAATTATAACTTCATAGAAGAACATGAACAAAATCTGAACAATTGTTAGAACAAGTCCGTATGGAGGAGGTGTAGAGAACAGCTGAACCAGAAGGAATATGATTTTGTACAAAATTAATAAACCTACGATGAAATTGAGCAAGTACCAATAAAATTTTCTAAATTTGTTTTTTGTAATTTCTATATTTCCAGTTTTCTTGTTGAAGGTATATGGCCCATGATAAAATGTATCGCATACTGCAAAGTATCTATACAATGCTTTTGTGGCTAAGAGGGTGCACATGTTGTAAATGTTGCTACAAAGTTGAATTGTGGAAAAGCAAATTTTGAAAAAAACTTAAAATTTGAACTACCCTAGGTCTCTTTACTCTACAATAATAATTATTTTCTCTATGGCCATTGTAAGCTTGTCGTGACAGCAATGCAAAGGGATGCCCCTGAAAAAACTTTCACAGTTTAAAAGAAATCAAATTACTGGTGTGTTTCAAAGTGGCAGGATTCTTGTAAAAGCAAATGCAATGCAGAATAAAGAGTATTGTAAAATTATCATATAACATGGTTATGGCTCATGCGCGTAGCCACGGGGGTGCACAGGTGCACGTGCACTTTCTAGAACCACTGTATGTAGTTATAAAAATACAAAAAATAGAAAAAAAATGTGCTACGCACGAATATCACGTAATTTATTTTGGTTTAGTAAATTCGCCCAAAAAACGAAATTTTATCTTTCCCAAGACATGGATTTCTGAATAGAACTTTGCTGGGAACCCCTCCCCCTCCTCCCCCAGGTTATAATCCTAGCTACGTGACTATTATGGCTGTATTACTTTTTTCTACAACTAAATTAGTCTAAGTATGAGACAGAAAGCTCAGAAACTGGATATTGTAGTATTAACTGATTGGGTTTTGTTTTTATGTTGGCAAAGCTTAAAACAACCGACAAACCTTTTATTTATAAATGTCTAGTTATTAGATTCAAAACAATTTAGCTTTATAACACTTAACGATTTGACTTGTCTCGATTTCTTGGTATACGCAAACGGTAGATGTCTGACGACAGAGCCGTACATTTAAATAGAATATATAACAACTTTTGTATCGGAGTGTATAAGAGCCCAACCCAAAACATGTTGAACATAGCAAATGAGAATTTTCGAAGGTTTTTAATTTTCTTTGTCGTGGCTTTGACATCCTACGACTTTTGGCATTTAATTTTTGTCTTGTCCTTGTTTTTCGAGAATACAGCTTAGAACTTGAGGATGCATATTTAATAAAATATCGGTACTTTCGCAATTAATAATATTATTTAATTAGGAGAAACGGATTTTTTAGCTAATTGTAAGGAGGATATAACAGTCTACTCATGGAAAACTAACTGCAATAGTATATCCATTAAACACGATGGGCAACAGTCAAAATAAGAATTTCTGATGTTTTCATTATTGGTAAAAAAAGCACGGCATATATTTGTAAAGACACTGTTAAAATATTAGCCAGTATGAAATAAAGAAAGATTATTGATGTAAACGCTTTCAAACAGAATTTGTCAAGGAATTGCAAGTTTCTAAACTCATTCAAGTTTAATTAAATTAAATTTTTTGCTGCCATAGATTTAAATTATTACCACTTACAGCTTTGAAAAACTATACATGCACAAAATGATTTAAAACGATGACTATTATAAGTATTAAAAAAGGTTGGCCGGTTTATTATTAGAAATCTTCCTTTATGCCTGTAACTGGGTAAGTATAAGTATGGGTTATGAGTCCATCAAATTAAATTTAGGTTTATGTAGTTCCAAATATAGCAATATTATTTTTCTAGGTTTAATATATCTGAGATATGGCCATTTTAAAAAAACCGAGTTTTGAAATGACGATTTTACTTGAAAAGGTTATCGCCAAATTAAAATCCATCAAAGTCCCGAATAGCACGATTTTTATTATTTTTATGGTTAATCAACCTATTTTTGATATAAAACAGGCATTCTAGGGGGTTCACGTGCACCAATTTAAAACTAGCCAAGTGGAAAACGTGGCAATTAAGCTACGCATAAACATTACAATAAAATATATGAATATTTAATGCATTTATGATGAAATCCTATATCTGAAAATCACTTTTTTCTAGTGATTTTCATTAGCAAGTTCTACATAAAAGCATTTTGCACCAGAAAACCTTACCTATTTTTGTTCAACTACACGTAAGGAATTCAAGGGTTTGAGCATCCTATATAATATGTAGGCATCTTTGTTTTCTTGCACAAGATTAAGTAATTACAAGAGTTAATTTCGGGCCGGGTTCAGATAGTAAATTATGAACGTATCATTTTTATACAGCAGCAGCAGTAAATAAGCAAGATCCTTTTCCCGAAATGTTATTTTACCATAAACTGTATACAAAATCGCAAAATGTTTTGCTATAGGTACGCCCTAATTTGATGTGTACCTACTTGTAGTTCATTTTGGCACAAATACAATTTAAAAGCATCTATGGGAAATAATTGTCATTTATGATGATAAAATGTTTATTGCCATGCAAAACCAAATGCTGGGTATGTATGGGCTCAGCAAATCTCAGCTGCTACTGGCTTACAATATTATATTGAATTGTGTGCGAGCCAGTTACCAAATGCCTACATGCATATTCATGTACATGTTATTATGCTGTTCTAACAAATATTATTTTTGGTTCTTTTATATGGCCTTCCGTAATGCACAAGCAGTTATTTAACTAAAATGTTTGATTGCTAAACGAGGGATGCAGCGAACAAAGAAAAATGGTTTTTATTCATTTCATTGTATTTTAACAATGGTTTTTAATTAATTCGTTTTAGTTTAATGTAGGTAATGTATGGCAATGCAATATAGGTATGGTATGCTATCTACGTATTACTACATATTTGTAGTAGTAGTAGAGTTGTATTTGATTTTGATGCATTTTGTTATCTTATACAACCTATAAACTTAATTTTTCCAATACACATATATATATATAATTTGGTGGCACACAAAGATTTGAACGCTATGTTAAAGTGCAACATAAATAGTATGTGTGGAAATAACAATGTGTAGTTGATGAGTGGTGACTATTAACTATACAGTTTACGACAAGGTAGAATAGAATGTGTATCAATCATTTAATGCAAAGCACAGCTTTTGACTCAGAAGACATAACTTTCACTTTACCTTTTACACTGATCTGATATGATATACTTTATTGATATGTAGGTAATAAAATATGTTCTTATACCACTTTATTATAGTTGTAGCTGTATTTCTATTGTTCAAAGTTAGGTGACCATTGTTAAAGTGAGTTATTTTGTAAATGTAGCATTAAATATTGTATATATTAAAATGAAATCCAACAAAGGGGTTGTAGCTCAGATGGTAGAGCGCTCGCTTAGCATGTGAGAGGTACGGAGATCGATACTCCGCAGCTCCAAACATATTTTGCTAAAATGTTTATGACATACAGAATTGTTTGTGGCTATTAACAATTGCACTGTGTTGCTTCTTTTAAAAATCATCTAAGGCTGTTTATATTTATTTTTCCCCAAATGAATTCATTTTGATCATCGTGTTGGTATTTTATTTTCTCATAGATATATTATGTAATATTTACGAAATATCATTAAATTTTGGGATATTTGTACGAGTACGGGTTAATAATGCCACCCTGACAGTTTATATAAAATAACATTTTGCTTTTCATGCGCGGCAATGACACGCGATTTATAAAATTAAATCAGAATTGGGTATTCAAAATTGTTTCCTTATGAAACCCAACCAAAAATTTATGGACAGATTAAAATTTTTTAAATATTCGTAGAAAAACATTCGAAATGATATCAATTATGTTCCTTGTTTCTGACTTTCACAACAAACCTAATATAGCAAAATGAATTTCCAAAAAATATATAAACAATGGGGTAACCCGAGGGAATTAAAACGTTAACACACATTAAAATACCTTTATTTCTTGAGAAACTCGTCTCAAAATCTGCAATTCAAATAAATATATGGAAAAATAGAGAGAAATCCTTAAATCAATAAACCATACATCAATGAGACATTTAATTAATATTGTTTTAGCGGTCAACATGTTAAACTTTATGAATAACAATAAGGAAACGTAGAATTTAACACAGGCTTTCCGATCCGCGGCTGAAACCGACCATCAACTGTGTCCATCAAAAGTCTCACAACACAAAATAAATAATACAAGAGAAAAATTGTCCACTTAAGTTTTAGGTTGTAATAAAGAGAAGACCAACATTTTATTACGTAATGCAAATTAGTAATGTGAAACCAGACCCTATGATATCGCTTGTATTAAAAAGTAATTATTTATGTAAGCAACACTTAGGTATTTCAAATATTAAAATTGTGTTTTGAAATTTTGATACCAAATTTGATACAAATTTGAAAGATGATAAGCAATTTGAAACTGAAATCACAAATGCATATGTTTAAAATACTCCGTTTTACTGTATCGCTATATAGAAAATATCTTGAGTAACGTAATGAAATATAATATGACATTAATTATTCACATTGAACAAAACCAGATTGCCATACTATTGAAATGTTTATTAGATTTTGAATATTCGTTATATTTTTACAGCAAGCAATAAATTGATGGTGTGTCCAACTAGTGTGTACATGAATGTAGGGAATGTTGATTCCTTGAAAAAGAAGAAAGGTGCAACCTCCCAACGAATAGGACGTAGAGACCGTACAATGCGACGCGTTCGTTTCGTTGCTTCGAGATGAGTATTACATGTTCGAAAAAATTTAATTGATTGCGAATAAGACTTTGGAACTTGCCTCAGAATTGTATATTCAATAATAAACACGATTATTGCACATATAGGCATAACCAAATAGAATGGCATTCTGACATGCTCATGTAAACGAACACATCCGAAAATTGAAAGCACATGAATAAGCATACCACACCCCACCATTGACGTCGTCATCACACGAATCATTCGATTCCCAAAATAATTTGTTATATAAAGCATTCGGTATAACTCAAGTGATGATCTTAATGTTAAATATGTTTTGCGATCAGGGTCAAAAATAAATAATGCAGTCAATTTGTTAAATGATGTGAGATACAACACAATTAAAATTAACATCAACAAAATAGATAAAGAACCAGAAAGTCCAATGAAAAATAACAAAGGTGTAAGTATAAATTTGGTGACCAAATGATAAGTAAATGCTGGGCAAAGAAAATTGATCAACGGAATAAAAGAATGCTCTTTCAAAAATATAAAAGAAACCGGAAATAAAACGGCCAAAACAAGAAAAGCTGGAACTGCAGCGGTGACGATTAATCCTACGATATCAATTTTGTTTCTTTCGCTTCTTAAATCCTTAATAAATATCCCTACACAAAACAAGTAAATAATTTTAGAAAAGCTTTCAACATTTCTATTAAATTGTAGCTCTTAGTAAGTAGAGTATAATTATTAATCATTATAAAAAAATAAATAATTTGACACTTTCTCACCATTAAATTTTTGATCCATTTTCAAAAACAAGTTGAAAATGAATACAGATTCTTCGAGAAATAACAAAGGAGGAAGGTTAAACGAAATCATATTTTCATAGACACACGCGAACAATATCTGAATAATTGTTACGACAAGCCCATATGGAGCTGGGTTTGAGAATATCTGAACCAGAAGAAATATCACTTTGTATAAAATTAATAAACCCATGATGAAATTGCACAGGTACCAGTAAAACTTTCTAAATTTGCTTTTTACAATTTCTAAATTTCCAGTTTTTTTGTTGAATGTATACGGTCCTTGATAAAGTGCATCGCATACTGTGAAATATATTTGCAATGCTCTTCTGGTCAATGGTGTGCTCATGCTGTTAAAGTTACTATAAAAAAATTTTTTTCACAAACTGAGAAATTTAAACGTTTTCGATTACAGGAATGGGTTGGGTACCGTCTGTCTAAGTCTGTTCGGTCGCTGAAACCGGTAGGGAGTCTCCGTTCTACACAATAACCTTGATTTTCTGCACAACCCCGTAGGTAGATGAGCTGTGATACTTGTACAGGGATAGTCGAACAAAAAATTGTCAATATAAAATCAAATAAAATTATTATCATACTTGAAAGAGGCAGCAGGATTCTTACAAAAGCAAATAAAAAAAGAGTAGTTTGTGTTCCATAATTCTCGTGAAACACTGTTTATTGTTGTACTACATATTTTAGTGAATTGAATATTTCATTGCTCATTAATTTGAGTGCAAATATTTGTAATGATAGAATTGCGGCAGTGTATTCCCTTATAATATTGTGACAGTCCCTATATTACTACTTTAGTTTTATTTGTTCAAAAAAAGCATAGGACCACCAACAATCCTTTTCTTTATACATTCGCACTATAATATAATTTTGAAATACCTAAAATAGTTTTTGCCGTTTTTTTAAATTCTAGGTATAAACAAACGGCATTACTTACAAAATTACAATACAATTATATAGAATGTACTACATTTCCTTTGTATCGAAATATATAAAAACCCAGTGCAAACTAAATACTATAAAAAATTAACAATTTTTAAGGTTGTTTCTCTGTAGGTGGTTATCATCCCAATTCATACTAATTTAAGCATTTTACTTTTGATTGTTTTGCTTCATTAGATATTAAGTTATAAACTACAAATCCAAAAAGTAACAGGTATGGGTTCTACAAAATAATAGTAGCCACATCTATACAGTAAAAATATATATATTTAGGGAATTTATATTGTTTATTTAAAAGAAAAAATTATGGTGGGAGACCAGAATATTTTGTATTGGTACTTATAATGACAATTAAAGCCACTAATCATTGATTGTCAGCAACGGAGGAAATACAGAATAGCAAATATTCAACTATAACTAATAATTTATAGGTTTAGGAAAACGAATAGCAATATTTTTCCCCTTCCCTGTTTGTACTCCGATTGTATTACATAAATTCCATACTACCGTTTAGAACAAATTTGAATATGTAAAAAATCAAGTAGAATTTAAATTTTATTTAAATTTTACTAAGCAAAGCGTGCTAGCACTCTGATCGGGAAATGGTGTACATATAGGTATGTACACTACCGTGGATTTCACATACCTACTAAATGATTATTTTATTTTACTTTAGAGTAAGGTGTATACCAAGGTGGTGTATATATTAGAATTAGAGGAGGACTTTAGAGTTTGTCTACATTAGAGCTCCTGCGTGTATAGCTTGGCGACATTAGAGTTCTTCGACATGTGTGTTAAATGCTTGTTGACACAATAGCTGCGAAGCTCTAAAGTAAACCAGGCTCTAGCAACAGGATAAAGTAAAACACAATAATAATATTTATAAATAACGTGTTCGACAGATGCGAGTATACCAAACTATATGACAACCGATTTTTGTAGGTTTCTTGATTAAATTACTTTCTCTTACAAAGTAAATATTTATTTTATAGAATTTTTTCTACAATTCATTTAAAACTACTATACTACTATTGTCTACTATAATAGAAATACAAACAGAGTATGAATGTAAATATACAGGCAGCTACTTATTTGCTACTTATTCGTACTATAGATTTAGAACGACATTCAAGTTTGATATATTTAAGTATAATTATGTTACATTTATTTTTATACAATCCCCCTTAGCATTAAGTATAACAAAATAATACGCAAGAAAGTATATATTCATAAGTTAATAATTGTTATATAAGTAGCAATCAACAATGCAGTCACAATTAATAATATTTTTTACAAGATGAATAACTTTGAAAACAAAGAGTGCAGCTGTAAAGTATTTTAGAGTTTGGTTTACTTTAGAGCTTGGCAGCTTTTGAGTTAATAAAACTTCAAAACACATTTACACTAATGTAAAACAAGCCAGTTGTAAAACACGGAGCTCAAGTTTGCACACGCTGTAAAGTCGCAGAGCTAGAGCTACTATACAATACGGTACACAAAGCTCTAACTTATAGTTGATAGTTGCGCACATTGTTATCAAATTTTTGGCTACCCCATTCTTCTCTCACTTAATTATTTTTCTAATTTTTCACAATTATCCTTTTTCCTGATTATATAATTAATTTCACAACTGTGTAAATAAATATGTACCTATACAAATTAAACAGAAGTCGACATTTCAGATTCTAAATTGATTATATGAATAACATAGCTACTATTATTGATTTTTAGTATTAGAACACTTGAATGTGTCTAATTTGAGACTTAAAATTAAACAGCTAGTATAGTTTAGTAAATAAACACCATTCATTCCTAACTGCATAAAATCTTTGGAAAACTAGTCCATGTGACGTTGCACTGTTAAAAATTTATAACTTGCAGCATAAAGTATTTATTTAGATGACTAGGTAATTAGTTTCAAATGCATGGGTAAATTATTATTTAGCGCGTGATAATTGAATTCATTAACTTTTTTAATTCGTTTCAAATAACACTTCAAATAATTAGCCCCGTTCTAGACTTATGGTTAGGATACCTGGTTAGGAAATGCTATATGTTTACTTTCTTATTTGCTTTTAAATGGACATAAGTTTTCTTATGTCTAATTTTTCGGTTTACTTTTGATAACCAAGCTTGGTGCTAACACGCCGCCGGCTTATTCATGCCATTAACTTTATTGTGGGAAGCCTAGTTAAATGCTATAGTATTTGTTATTGAAAATTCAATACAATGAGATCTAAACTGGTGTCAGATATTCATTGTTTATTTTACCATAACTAAATCTATTCAAATTAAACTTCATACTTTTGTAGCTCGTCATACATAATTGACGGTATAGTATTAATGCAAGATAATATAGACATATGGTATTACTAAAATGTATTTAATATTATTTTGCTTATTACCAGTGGTAATTGTGATTCATGTATGTAGTTTGTTATCTTTGACAACTGTAAACCTAATTCTTGGTATGCACTTAGAATTTTGTGGTCCACAATCCACTGCCAAAGATAGGAACGCTATGTTATTAAATGGCAGGATATTGTGTGTTGAAATAATTGATTGTAACTGCAAACTATGTTGAGGTAGACTTGAATGTATACCAGTGCAGTAGAGTATAGTGCAATGAAAAACATGACTTGAGGCATAAGATATGACTTTCACTTTGCCTTTTAAGCTCATACTACTAGGTATGTGCATAATATTGTCATGTAACTGTCTACAGGTGCTTGTTTATTGCACATAAATTGTTGAAGACCATTGTTATAGTATGACTTTTAAAAGTAGGCCGAAAACAAATATGCGAAGTTAGCTGGCGGGGGTGTGGTCAAGGATTAAAATAAAAATTAAGTAACTAACTAAATTGTTAATTATCTTAATTATCTAACCCTTCAGATTACCAAAGTGGGAATTCAGCAGTGTTTTCGGCCTACTTTTAAAAGTCATACTATAAAGTGAGTTTATTTTGTTAAAGTAGCATTAAATATTGTATATATTTAAAAGGAATTCAACAAAGGGGTTGTAGCTCAGATGGTAGATCGCTCGCTTAGCATGTGAGAGGTACGGAGATCGATACTCCGCAGCTCCAAACATCTTTTGTTCTAAACCATTTCCATAATTAATTATAGCGTCGTTCATTATATATAAATTATAATTTATTTATTTAATAATTATAATGTATATATAAATGAAATCGGTAATTATATCGTCGTTCATTATTTTTATACATTTATCCAACTCTAAAAAAATGATTTTCGGTTGTATTGTAATTAATAAATATTAAAAAACAATATTTTGTTGCAAATATTATTTACAATAATAAATCATGCTGAATTTGTTAAAATGACAAATAATGTACAAGTAATTGAATAATGATTAATGATGAGATTATTGTGAGAATTGATTTTCTCTGATGAGACGCTTTGTCAGAGAGCATTTGACATTATTTGTTGTTTCATGATATCCAAAAATTAGAAATTATAATGATTTTTATGTTTTATTATGTTTCTAAACAACAGCATTGCTACTATTAGAATTGCATTTTGCGAGGGGCAAAGTCATAACATGGGTTACTTTGTGTAATATTTTTGGGTTTAGTATGAAAACATTTAGTCATTTTGTGGCGCAATGTCCAATGTCACGTTTAGTTTCAGTATAGAAACTGATTTTTTATATTGCAAGTTTATATGTGCAAGGAATAGTAGCGTTTAAAAATTATGGCATGGTGAATAATGTTGTTTGCAAGGTATATTAAACTAATTAAACATTAAACAGTAATACGCAGGCTTTAAAATGCAAAGTCATGCTCAAAAGCAAACCATTTCATGGTTGTTTATTACGTTTTAATATTAAACTGTTACCTTATAATTCCAACCTTCTAACTATTTACCTTGGTTGTTTCATAATTATTGTGAGATGATTAACGTGACGATATTATCAATCATTTGATTACTCTTATATTAATAATTCAAGGGATAACATTTCTTAATAATGCTTATATTCACATTCCGTATTTTATAGACATTTTAATTTTTGTGTCCATACACTTCACACAACATATATCTACAAAATAAATCTGACATGAAAGTCCCTAATTGGAAGTATCATCATTTGCAATGATTCGGAGTCTCATGTTTTGCAGTTATTTGAAGTCTCATGTTGTGGAAATATTGGTAGTCTCATGTTTCGTAACTCTTGGGAATCTCATGTATCGCAACTATTGGGAGTCTCATGTATCGCAACTATTGGGAGTCTCATGTATCGCAACTATTGGGAGTCTCATGTATCCCAACTATTGGGAGTCTCATGTATCGCAACTATTGGGAGTCTCATGTATCGCAACTATTGGGAGTCTCATGTATCGCAACTATTGGGAGTCTCATGTTTTGTCACTACTACATACTGGTCGGGAGTCTCATGTTTTGTCACTACTACATACTGGTAGGGAGTCTCATGTTTTGTTACTACTGGTCGGGAGTCTCAAGTTTTGGAACTATTGGGAGTCTCATGTTTTGTTACTACATACTGGTCGGGAGTCTCATGTTTTGTTACTACATACTGGTCGGGAGTCTCATGTTTTGCCACTACTACATACTGGTCGGGAGTCTCATGTTTTGTCACTACTACATACTGGTCGGGAGTCTCATGTTTTGGAACTATTGGGAGTCTCATGTTTTGGAACTACTGGGGGAGTCTCATGTTTTCAAACTCTTGGGAGTCTCATGTTTTGGAACTATATATGTCGAGCTCCCCGGAACAACAATCAATCTCGAAAGATAGTTTTTATGTAGCTATGGAAAATTATTGAAATCGGTCAGGGTTGTAAAAGACAGTAAAAATTAATGAAAATGCGCGCACAAAATTAAATATTTAAATTGTTTATTTCCATTATCTGGCAAGATCAATTCGAATTATGCCCGATAATGGAAATATTAGACAAAATGGATATTTTTCGATTATTTTGCACCGTTTGTGACAATAGGGGTTGATTACGATTATTTTCCATCAGTTAAGTTAAAGTGGGTGAAAATGTATGGGTTATTTTTCATCAGTTATTGTCACGGCCGCATCCAGAAATCAATTTCGGAGAGAGCAAAATGCACAGAAAAGAGGTTATTTTTCCATTTTAGGGCAAAATAACCTCTTTTTTTGCGATTTCGGAGGAGACAATTTCCCGTTTGCCTCCCCCTGAATACGGGCATGGTTATGGTCATTGAACAATAATACAAAAGAAATACGCACTTGTGTGATGGTTAGAGATATTTTCTTTACGTGAGTTTTGATGTGGCACCGGTACTATTTTCCTCGGCAGTGATAGTTGAAATGCTGTTTTAGGAAACTGACCCTATACATTACGTTTCACCCAAGCGGAAAACTTGAACTCCCAAAACGTTTGCAATGTACCTAAGTTTTCATGAAGTTAGTTTCTCGACTTTCCCCATTTATGGGGCTTGGGGGATTGGTATGTGTTCATAATGTTCAAATTTGTGCGAGCTGCCATTCCGCCATTTTTGTATCAAATTGGCTGCAATTTTGGGAATCGTTAGTGCATAGTAGTCGTGCACTAAGTGGCTTTCTTTCTATAATTTGCAATTCATATTCCAACTGTCAGCTCGTTTCATCCAGTCAGTCAGAAAGTAAAAAGCATAGAGGCGAGAAAACAATTCAAGAAGGACAAAACAATGCTATGAAGACCGAGGAAAACGCTTCAGCTCCTCTCGAAGAGACTGTTAACTATGTACCAAATTATATTACGTACCGACGATATGTATCCATGGGTGCCAGGACAAACTATTTTAATGTTTGTGCAACATGTGGTTATGATATAAAAACAACTTTTGCCTGCAATGTTTAATAAAAATTTGATTTGAACGGCCAGGAAATTGAGCTAATTTCGATCAAAATCATTAGAAAACGCAGAAATTTTGGTTAGGTTAGGTTGCAAACAATTCAAGTCATTTTGTCACGTGTTTCTGTCATGGCTAAAAATCAGTACATGTTTAAAAAACAAAACCCCAAACAAACAATGGCTCAAAATCAGCAGTACCGTATTTACGAGGTGGCCAGGGGAGGGAACTCCTCCGGGCCGGGACGGTCAAGGGGCCGGGACCGGCTGGAAAAATGCAAAACT
>JAQFYB010004218.1:0-16900 GCA_034694085.1 Pogonognathellus longicornis | reverse complement strand
AACAACCTCCACCACGCTCATTCATCACTCGTAACTCCACGATGATAGGAGATTTGTGGCACGTATAGAGTATGATGATTATGCGTTAATCTGTAAATGACTGCATGATTCATAGTGCAAACTAACTGCGTCACCCTGAGCTGTATGTGATAATAATGTGACAAGTCACAAAATATACACAAGCCGTCACTAGGATATGTATATAGTTAATTTCATTTATGTACAACAGATAATGAGACAATGACACCTTTGTAATACGGCTACGTAAGCGGAAATTAATAAATAAGACCTCGTGAGGTGTAAAACGTTAAGAAATTATGAAATATAAACAGCAACCTATCATACCTACGTTCCTTATATATAATAAGTTTAACAAATCAAATTATGTACCAAAAGGGATTTATACCTAATCAAACTTACCTGTCACTATCACCATAAACCATTTAACTGTTTTTTTACTCTGAAAAAGAATACCTTTGTCGAAAATTCATGAAAAAATTTATACTAGAGCACAATTACTAATTGTAATTAAGTACTACTTATATTATACTTTTGTAACATACAACCGTCCCTTATTCTGGATTGCATAAAGGAAAACTTGAGCCTGTCGGTATACCATGTCATACCTAAATACAAATGATTGTATTCCAATGCAAGACAAATTATTAAGCTATAAATTCCAAGAAGATTTCTAACATGGTAGTATAAGGTGCTTTAGCAAAACTGACAATAAATATTATAACATCGCCATAGTACAGTATGCAGTAGTAATACCAATACTACAGCTACCTTTCAACAAGGAGCTTACAATAATAATATTAAAATGTATTATTATTTTACCCAATCCATCCAACCGACCTGATACACAATACAACACACACATATAATATTTTATAAGTAAGCTTGACTTTTCTATCTGTCTATGCATTAGTGGCTATAGATATTCAACAACGATATTTCCTTTACAAAAGCGAATCGCCTTCAGTGCGGTCAGTCAGTAGCTGCTGCATTCTGTTACAGCAAGTAACACAATAATCCTTCTTTTGGAATAAGTACACACGAAAAGCCAATGCAGCTTCTACTGAAAGCATGTATTATATTTAGCTTGTAGCTATACAAACTGCACCTCTCTTACTATTTACAAGAATAAAATTGTAAGAAACCAACAGTAAAGTATAAAACTTAACATTCTGAATACTTTTCTCATTGATTTATTTTTAAAATTGTGGTTATTTCCACAGTGGAATCATCAGTGCAACTCCAAGTGGATTAGTCTTAAAGTATACCTACACTTGAATTCAATACAATTCCAAGTGACACAGTTTTGCTTTCAATGTGTTTGGACATTGTTTATTGAATTTTGTCATGAGAAATCATTTTCATTTTACAATTAGACTAAAATAGTAGGTACTTCAGTATATCTTGTAGTTCTGCAAAATTGTTTAGTGTGAATTGTGTGATCATTTTTTGTTGTATGAAAAAAGTTGTACCAGTTCCCATTGTGAATATTCATAGAATTCTAAGGAAGGCAATTTATTTTCCAACTTTGTTTAGTGTAGTGAGTGTTAAGGATTTGAAATGTCCAGTAAGACAAATGTAGTTCTTGCAGTGGTATTTGCATCCGTAGCTTTTCTTCACATTGGACATGAATTGGTCTCATGGGAAGAACCAATAATTGTGAATACAATTTATGGAAAAGTCAAAGGATTCAGCTCTACTTCAAGAGATGGTGAAACGTATTATGAATTCAGGGGAATTCCATACGCTTCGCCACCAATCGGCAAATTGAGATTTGAAGTGAGTTTCCTTATAAAGTACATATACAAAATTGTTGTTTTACTTATTCCTATACTACACAGGTATTAAATACGTAAAAACTGTTGAATTACAGCCGCCAGTTCCTCCAAAGAAATGGAAAGGTATAAAATCAGCATTTCATTATGGTTCGCGATGTCTACAAGTGGATCCTTTCATGGAAACCTATTCAGGAGATGAAGATTGTCTCAGCCTTAATGTCCATGTCCCTCGTACTCCATCACTTAAGGTATTTCCTTCCGGATTGTCTCACCCAGTCATTGTCATTACCATTACTACTATTTGTAAAATGTAGCTGCCGTATTTTTGTGCACATACGAGTTCCTCTACACACAGAGTACCTACGTAGCACATGTGCAAATAGTTGACATTGAGAAATATAAAGAGTTGTTTGGATTACATAATACATATAATAATATAACTTGCAAGACATAATATTAGTAGGTATATACGCGTTGGCATTGACGTAATTTACATTCTTTATGCATAAAGAAAACTCATTGACATTGGCATTGTCTGAACTGAACATATAGTATCGAGGTAAATATTTTGTATAGCGAAAGCGATCATACCTCTAGTATGCCTCATGTAGAAATGATATAAAGATAATTGGCAAAACCATGCACTGATATAAATACTGTCTGATATGTAGGTTCTGTTATAAATTCTTATGCTGTAGGAATTGTTAGTTGAGATTGAGATCGCTATTATTATATGTATTATGCTTTAAGTAGACAGGTAATTTCGCTTTCATTGGAGTAATCAAATTCTTCCCATGTTCAAAGAGTATACAATTATTTGTATTGCAGTAATGTAGTAGGTAATACGAATATTGCATGAGAATTGAGACCTATAAGGTACTTTGCTGCAAACCACTCACATTGAGCACGCACCTGCTATGCATTATGTATCTGTGCTAGTCTGCTGCTACTCTTTGTAGCATTATGATGTGTGCGTACTTATAATTATTATTAATTTAGTACCGAGACAATGTCTACTGTTATCGATATTTGAACTTGTTTTGAACACCTGTCGATGATGAGTTAACCAAATAAAAATATTGCGACGGCTTATGTAAGTTGGTAGATATAAAAACAATCAAGGTATAAAAATACATGCCTGTTTTATTTCATTGTTTCAACTAAAGAATGTATTTTATTGAGCGACAAAGTAGCGTAATGTTTAATAATCTTCCATTTAAAGATGTACGATGTATCACACTTCAGAATGCAAACAGTTAATTTTTAGTCATGAATAGGTCCATGACGTAAATATTTAATGTATTAGTATGTATACTATACGAAACGTAATAAACGAATTCAAAACATCAAAAGTAGATTTAGTTTATACCAAAACATTTATAGCCACAATGACGTATTGATGTTGTAAGTATATAACTTTTCACAACCCTCAGGATTGTATTTGTAATCATTACAAAGAGGAAAAGTATATCAGTCCTTTTTTACTTCCTTTAAAAAACGTGTAGTCTGCATAAACAGAAATCTTGCTGGCTCGTTTTAAGTAGTTGACCTTCTATTATTGGAACTGTTCTGTTATATAAAGGTAACAAAAATGCAGCTTATTTGCATTTTCCACTTCATTATAATATTTTTTGTGTCTTTGAACATGAAATGAGCTTAAGAAGACGCAAAATAAGATGGAACGACCGATTAATTATTGATTATTTATGATTTGATTATACTATACTGTAGCAGTGTAGCTCATATTCATATCATAGTAATGACGCATTTTACAGACAGGTTTTCAATTTTCATCACAATTTAGTAACGCCCAATTAATGAGCAAAAGACATATCAGTTATTCATTCATTGACCAAAGTACACTACGGATAGTCACAATCAGTAAGTTACTTGAGTGTCATGTGAAATGAGATTTCCAGAATTAGTTCATGATTGGATTCATGACCTACTTCAATGCCCTGGCGAGTGGCGATGTGATAATAATATTATATACTAATCACTTCCTAAAAATGAATGTTGATACTGTATGTAATTCATTAATCCAATGTCCAATGCGTGATATTTACACTTTGTACTTTGATTACTAATTCATACGCAACCGTAAACTTCCATATTCAAACGTACAGTACATTTCTAAAGTATATAAAAATATATGAAGGTACCTATACCTATAATGTATGTATGTACCGTAATATATTTTACAAAAACACTGTATTGTTGCATGAAAAATTAAACAGTGCTTATTTTTGGCAGTTTACATAGTTCGCACAGGTCAAGTGATTGAAGTTTTGTTGTCATCCTGTTGACTCTCACTTGTCACGTACCGGTACACATGATGCTCATAAACAGCATGAATTTTAGCAGGTAATTAGTGACACTTATAATGTGATGTGACAAGTCCATGTTTACAGATCATTAATGTATTATAATATGTGTAGATTGTGTAGACGATCCAATATATTGTATTCTCTTTACTTTACTTTATTTAGTAAGTTATATATGTACTACCATTGTCAGAATTTTATGCACATGCAATTGTACAGTAATATTTCAGTATTATTTGTATTAGTAAACCAAGTGAGATAAGAAAAAAATTGACATTTGTATTGCTTGTGAGTGTAAATAAAAACTGTTGTATCTTTTAGATTGGTGATGTAGCTATTAGTAAAACTGGACATGATCAATCGGAACTACTCCCTGTATTGATATACATTCATGGAGGACTTGTAAGTAGACCACTAAACATTCAAATCAACATTTACTACCTACCTATACAATATTTTAGATGTACTTATATTGTATATACAATATCATTAAAATGTTCCTCCAAGTTCGAAGAATGAATTTGGTATCTTTTCAATATGGGTCTGAGAAATGTAATGAGAAATTGTTGCATTATTTTCTCCAGTTTACTTTAGGTGCTGGAAGCGATTACAAACCAATTTACTTTATGGACAACAACATTATAGTAGTAACTATAAATTACAGATTATCGTCCTTTGGTAAGGTCACGTTAACATAATTATCGTTAACTTTGAGATATTTGTTGCTTTTGCCATTTCTTTATCGTATGCTGTTGGATGTTCTTTAATAACAAAAAATGTCTTAGGTTTTCTAAATACTGGGGATGGTCTCGTCAGAGGAAACAGTGAGATTTAAATTATTTCATTAGCATTTCTAAATTTCTAATGATGAATGGACATAGATCATAATTATAATACTTTGTACTGTCTTGAACTTATTTAATTACAGTTTTGAATGTTAATGTAATTGTTTTGAAGCATTTTTAATCTCTGTTTGTTTTTACAGTGGGTCTGAAGGATCAAGTAATGGCTATGAAATGGGTTCGTGATAATATACGAAATTTTAATGGCGATCCTAACAAAGTTACCATCATGGGAGAGTCTGCAGGAGCAAGTTCAGTATCATTACATATGCTATCATCTATGTCTAAAGGTTTGAATAATAACAATTATTTACATAGTAATTCCTTTTCTATCATTCAATGCATGGGAATAATTGTAAGAAAAATGTTTGAATCTGATTGAGTTCATGAGAATATTTTGTCTTTTCAGGATTATTTCATCGCGCTATCTCAATGAGTGGAACAGGTCTGAATCATTGGACATTGACAAAGAATCCCAAAGAACAAGCCTTAAGAATGGGAAAACGACTTGGTTGCCCCACAAATTCAACAAAGACTTTAGTAAAATGCCTGAAAAAATTGGACGCGCATGTAATAAACCGAAATCATGGAGAAATGATTGTAAGCCTATCTTATAATATAAGTTGAATGAACGCAAAAATCTAAAAGTATCAACTCAACTTATAAAAATCTGTAAACACTTTTTAGAATGCTTTGCTACGAGATAGAGAGGCAGCTTTCTCACCAACAATTGAATCTGTTCAAGATTCAAATTCATTTTTAAACGAAGATCCTTACACTCTGGTATCTAATGGGAGTATCTCAACAAAAGTTCCCTGGATTAATGGAGTCAACTCTGAAGAAGGACTCGTATATGCCGTAGGTTAGGAAAAAACGGGTTTACTTTATTTCAGTAGGGATAAGCTGATATTTAATAATAATTTTAATATTAAATTGACCATTCCTAGGTGTCATGAGACTGCCAGGAGTTGCCAAAGAGTTAACAACAAATTATACTTACTGGTTTCCCATACTCTTTGATTTCCAAGAACTTTCCGAAAGTACTCGGGTGGAGTTGTCTCATAAAATATACAAAATGTATTTCGGTGATAAAGAAATTTCAATGGACTTATTGGAACCAGTCATCAATTTGTTCTCTGATTCGAGCTTTTATGTGGGAAGTGACATTGTCACAAAAGAACTGTCAAAATATATGCCAATGTACAATTACTATTACACTCATCGTGGCCACTTTGGAACAGCTCAATTATTTTTCTCCATGTCTGGATATCTTCCGAAAGAACTTGATGCGGGCTATGTGCTATTTTACAACTGGATCTCAGAGTTCGTTTTTGGTGTTAAGCAACATCATTACGGTATTTTGTCAACTTGTTGACTAGATTATTACCAATATGCCAATACTATGGAGGAATGAGAACTTAAATATTAATTTTTTATATTTTTGAAGGTGCCTGCCATTTTGACGAAATTCCAATGTTTTTTAAAATGGATTACGTTACAAATATTAAAAAATCTTATGAGGAATATCCTTTTTCTAAAGCTCTAGTCAAAATTTGGTCAGATTTCGTAAAAGATGGGTAAGGGTCATATTACATTTTCGTTCAAGTTGTAAAACATAAAACTGAGTTATAAAAACTTAATTATAATGGTGTTGGTTTATTAAAATTGCAGAAAACCTTCCCGATTCAAAGGCCTAGAATGGCCAAAAACTAACACGAAGATTCCAATGCTGTATATGCAACTAGACAATACTCCAAAAGTTATTGAAGAGACAATAATTACTCAAAGACTGGATATATGGAAGACTATACTGAATAATACAAAAACTAAAGTTAAATAGATACAAAACAAAATATTATATTAGGAATCCAGTAGAAGGGTGATTTTAGTAATTTTTAAATGGTATGCACGAATGCATGTATGTCAGTAAGGTTTTTTAAACTCAAGTTCTACATATTATAGTGAACATGAACAGTATTTATTATTTTTAATATATCTTACGTCATGTCATGAATTTGACATGAAAACAATATTATCAAACTAGGAACCTTCTTTCTTTGTATACAAGTAAATCTTCACCGAACACCATTCATTAAGAATAGCAGCTACATGACATTGAAAATACTTCAATGTAAAAAGAGCTAGAAAATCTACATTTTCTGTTTTATAATCTGACTTGTTTCGGTGTATACAAACACACGCATATAAACGTTGAAGTGAGACAATTTTACACACATTTGTGTATTTCGGTATTTCAAACTTGAAATAATTGTGTTGTAATACAATGAATTTACTTTCCACTGTAAGGAGAACTTAACTGCTTGTAAACTGAATTTCACATTAATAAGACAACGTAAATATAAAAAATGTGAACTATTTTTCTTTGTTTCTTTTCGGTTTAGGAATTGTCTTAATGTTATTTTCATTATCATTATCATACAGCGAAAGAGATGACGACGAACCTTCATGCAAGTCCGGACGATAGTGACTAGTATACTTTTTGTCGTCTATAGCCTCTTCATTTGATTTATCTTTCTTGTTGCTATTTTTAATTGGCAACTTGTTAGTTTTGGGCTGAAAACTTTCTATCTTGCTTTGAACCATTGCAGAAGTCGACGGAACATTAGTTTCAAACGATTCTTCCCAGGATGATTCGGGCCCATCATCTAATTCTTGCTTAGATATCCATTCTACATGTGGGCCATCAGCAGTGTTTGTGATTTTAGGCCGCAGATGGGCCGTAGCAGCTCTGCTGCGAATGATATTTTCAGTTCTACGAGCCATCCTAATAATTTTGATTTCATCTCGCAATAAGTTATTGAAGTGATAAAATCCAACAACAGATTCTAGTAAGATAAATGATAGCATTATAGAATCCATTGTCACAATGTATGGAAGCACCACAGGAGAAAATATGTCGGTGAACACTATAAATCCCAGCAGTGGCAATTCCACAATGGCAGTTGTCATCCAATATAAAGCGAGATATTGAACCTGTTCAAAATGAAATGTTGGTAGAAAAGATGTTTTCATGTTCTCATACATAAACATAATCATAACAATATTATGTACCTCATCATTTTCATTTCCCCAGAATCCAAATCTAGTGCGTGCTACATTAATGATACTAAATAAAATCGCAAGACAAATGAATAGATACCCATGGAGTTCTTTCAAAACGGATATCTGAAATATAAACACAATATATTAGTTTCCTAGCTTTCAATATTGATTTACAATACATCTTTTAGTACAATTGTTTGCAGTTTGCTTTGCAGTGTAGAATTCTTGATTCTGATATGACTGGCTATGTTGAATGCGACTAATTTCATCTTCACCGATGATGATGTTTACTTTACATTACATACTGTCGTTTAATACGTATCACAAACAATGAAACAATAATATGAATACGACGAAACGGACACAGACAGGTGTGAATATGTGGGGTGGGAAATATTTTAAAAATGTCTTCGTATTGAAAAATATAAAAATGGAATAGAAAATCTTATATAAAATCAGAAGATGTAGGAAAAAAATGTGATATATCTCACCGTAATATCAAAGGTACAAATGAACGATAGGGCCCAAAATACAAAGAAAAACATATCAGCGTATAGTAGTAACTGCAGTAAACACGATGAACGAACTCTTACACCCACTGTGAATAAAAACACGTCGTTTGATTATGTAATTTTTCCTTTATGAAGTGTTGTGAAAAGTTTCAACATTTTTTACTTACTGTAATAACCGATTCGATTTTGAGCTTCAGCTGAACGAACAAAGCCAGGAAAAATCATTTCAGTACTTAAAAAGAATAGTTTTCTTGCCCATACAAGTCCTTGTTTTCCTTGCAAAAGATTAAGCATTTGTTGTCTGTATTCAGTCTTCGCCGAGTCACCATCACCCCCTTCCTCATTGTGCAATTTGTTATCATTTTTGGCAACAACCGACAGTTTTTCTTTGGTATTGGTAAGCCCTTCATGATCTTCCTCAGAATAGTCTTCCACAAAACTTCGTTGACTTTCCGATTCAAAGATTGGCACACGAAATAATTCTTCAAGAGCTCGATTATTTGGCTCAGAACGCTCTACAATATTTTTCTCTTTACGTCGTTTAGGATTATTGTCCATGTTTAGGTCCAACCAGGATAATCACAACTTGAGGAAATATTATATAAACAAACAACTTTTAGCAAAAGTGAGATGAGATTAGGTTCAATCATGTGGGGAAAGCTCCAGTCTGTGCTTAGCTTTCAGCTTTGGAATTTGTTTGTTTGGTGGTTGTAAAGAGTCGGTGACCATAGCTACAGCTACACTGTGTAATCCATATGATGGGATTGATTGACCGGTTCTTTCACAGACTGTGGTTGTCACGCCGCGTTGTTCACACACGACACAAACACTGACTTCGGACACAAGAAAGATGTAGGTATAAGTTGGAATAAATTATATGAAATGTACGGATAAAACATTTTTTCGATGCATTCACTTCCGGTATTGCTGTAAATTAAATTGTAAACAATATTTTTGCTCAAAGAGACAGCCTACAAATGAATCAATATGGAGCGAGAGATTGTAAATATCTATATACCACTTAAAAAATTAACATGTAAATTAGCTTGTGACATGATTAGGTTCTTCATGTTAATGGGCATTGAAGTAACAGAAAACGTAAGGATAAAGAAACGTTGGAACACTGTTTCTGCTTGAGATAAGTTATTATTGCTTGAAGATGACAGGTATTTGTAAATACTTTATCAAGCTCTTTTATGATCGCCATCATCATCAATACGATCTTCATCAATTTCTGGCCACTTTTCTGGAATAACGTCAAATAATTCATCCTTAACGTCACCCTGAATAACAATTTCATCTTCTCCCGTCACCGATGAGCCACAAGCGAATTTACTTCCAAAATATTTAGCTGCCACTTTTAAATCAATACCATTTGCTAACAACCCTGACACAACCGTAACAGACTTTTTCTTCCCACGCGGGGCTCGAAAAATTGATATGTTTTTCGGAGCTGACTTTTCAGTTTTCTTCGCTTTTTGTTTCACTAAAGCTTTTCCTCCTCTCTTTTGACGACCTTTGCTTTCTTCCTCCTGACCCTTGTCTTCCAGAGTAAGATTCCCCAATTCCTCTGATGGTAAATTAGAAGCTTGCCAATGACGACATTTGTCATAAGTAGGAAAATATTCACAATATTCTGGAGGTAGACCACAGTTTCCACAATAAATGACCTTTAAAGGATAAGTTATTTCCGGTTTAGGGGGTTCAGTTGGTAATACTGTGTCTGTAGCCTCTGGAATTAAAATGTCTTCAGATATTTCAGAATCATCTTTAACATTTTCGTTATCCAGTTTTACTACTTCATCACCCTTTTCCTGAGCAGTTAACAATTCCTCTTCCATGGCACTGACGAATGATTGATATAATTACGATGTATGACGATTCGATGCCTTATATGGATGAATCGGCTGGAATATCAGCTATTCCTAAGCATTCGTTAGAGAAATGCCAGCCGAAGCAACTAATAGGGACAAAAACAAACAAGGAACACAATGAGGCGATATTGAAAGGTAGTATTAAAATTAACGGTAAAAGTAATAAATATTGCTCAATGAACATCAGATTAAAATTATGTCCCGGTTCTCCATTCTCCGTAAACCAATTAACCTACCTTCAACCATTTACCCGGTCCGGAATACACTAACAGTGACAAGTTTATATTATTATTATTCTAATTAACTGGTTGTGATAAATTGTAAATCGTCCAGATTTTTAAACCCACACTGCACTGACTGCACTGATAATGGCCACTGGTTTATTTACTCTAAGGGTTGTGTATGTGTTTGTGTAACTACAGAAAGCATTTATTACAAATGCAATTACTTAACTGAATTCGGTTTATTTGTGACTTTGCTATCCATCCGAAACCGATGTTATCTTTCAAGAGATGTGCCAATGAAATATCATACTACAACACGCAGCTTTTATTTTCTCATTCGAAAGAACGTTCTTTTTATAAACTAAACTACCGAATTTACTTGTTTCATGATTCATGAATGAGTAATTTTGATCCACACGGAGCACACGGCGAATTAATATCCATTTATGTGTATCAAAGTAAATGCGTATCATGCATTCTACTACCGAGTGCCGAGGACTGCCGAGTAACTGCCGACACTGCACTGCCGAGTAGTAGTAGTGATTTGATTATTGAGACAAGTGATATATGTTATAGATATGTATTATTGTAATTGTAACAAAAATACAGTTTTGTAATCACTAAATATAATATTAATGTTTGGTTGGCAGTAATTAAATTATGTAATGTGCACATTTCTGAAACTTTCGAGGTCGAAAGAAGCTAAACAAGCCTTAATTAATAAAAACGAGTTGGTTTAATTACATTACAGTACATAATGTACACAAGACCATGTAAAGATAGGATAAGATAGGTTAGGTTAAGTTAGGTATGGTTCGTAGTAATTAAATGTGTAATGTGAACATTTCTGAAACTTTTGAGGTTCCAATAATTCGAAAAAAGCTTTAAAAAATCCTTAAGTTAAATTCCAACCCTTTGTTTCATGGAAATATACATACCCTTACAACTTTTATGTCCTTTTTTAGTCTTTAATGCCCCAACCAAATTACTTACCTAAGTTTTGTGAGTTGAGTAGACAACTACATAACCTAATTAACTGTCATCGTACTGTTCATTCGAGTAGTAAAGAAAGGGTGTACTGTGAGTGAATACTATGGTTAAAATATACAAGTCTATACTGTCATGTCATACACATCTTTATCAGCATTCAAACAAAAACATTCTTAAGTACCATTAGGATATAATATTTAAGATTTATAGGTATATCACGAAGAAAAATGAATTTTATTTTATACATATTCTATTATACGACTTTTCCAATGATTTAGCAAACTTACTCTTATGCACGTTCAACTTGAAGTGCAATGCCTAAAAAACTGGTAAAGAAAATTTTCGATTTCGTGGAGACACGAAACTTTCAATTTGTGCATGCAGCTATAATATAGCTCTTCTAACTCTACCCCTTTACTAGTACACGTTTGCTACACTCTCACTTTACTGACTTTACTATCCATCTTCAGAATTATTATTATAGTAAAGGTTATAGATGCTAAAAGGATTCAATTACAGATTATGTATGTGTACAAACATATCTTCTAGTGCAATAGGGATATCTAATGTGTGCATATCCTTAATTTGCGTATGTATATACCTGCAGCATATACAGATAGTAATATACAGGTGGTATGTGTATGTGTATTGTAGGTATGGACATTACTAACATTGTGGACTTTGGATCTACGAATGTTCTTATGCAGTTTGTTATGTTAGGTTATCATTGGTATCATTGGTTATCATAGGTATTCTAAATTGCTAGTTAATATAAGGTAACAACTAACAAGTTTTTCGAATAGACTTTCATATTCACATAACATTTCCTAAGGCATTGCACTACATTCTTATATACTATGTTTATTTACACAGGTTATATCTCTTAATTGTAAGATACCTTCGTTTGTAAGTTGGTTACGTTAAATTTTGCTTGGTTTGTTTGCAAATTAGTATAGCCGTTCACGTGCATATTTTACTTACTTTGGTATGGCATACCATACCGATACTAAACAGTACACAGTGTGTACTGTTTAGTTTAGTTTGTTGTACATAAGTATATACTGTGTATGTACTACACACACGTACAGTATATACTTATGTACAACAAGTTAACAAGCTGTAAGGATATTTTTCAAAATTAAGATCATACAGTGTGGATTGCATTCCCAACCACATTATGAGCTTACAATAAAACATAGATTCTGAACTAACACATGTACATACAAAAGGCATTACATATGGAAAGTATAAAGTATCGCAATGCATAGTAAAGTGTAGTATCTTGAATGTTCATATTTTTGCATTTGATTCAATTTTAATCAACAAACTATACAGTACCAATATTAATGCTATATGAAATGTACACAAGTACCTACGCATGCAAACGTGTCTGTACTTTTAGGTATAATGTTCTTAGGTATGACAGTGGCGGATCTAGCACTAGGTTCTACAGGTCTAAACCCCCTTCCCCGAAATCTGAATTTACACTAGATAAAAAATCGTAAATCCCAAAAAGAGGTTATTTTCCCATAAAAGAGCAACATGAAGAAAAAAATTGCGCTATGCATTAATTTGAATAAATTTATGTTGATTTTGGCCAAAATTTTTCCTTATATGTACTACATATTCTCACTTATCTTTCCCTGAAATCCATTTGCGTATAATTTATCAAGGTATAATTTATGGCATTACAAGAAAAATCTAGAAATTATTCCATGTGATTACTGATGTGAACGAAACACCCCTCTGTGAAAATTCCTAGATCCGCCACTGATAATAATATGAAGCTTATTAAACATGTTTTCATATGTATGTATATTATTATTATTATCGTTTACTGAATTACTACATTCATGGTATGACTACTGATTTAAATTTTTGAACTTCATCTCACCTTTTATTTTCCTTATGGTAGATACTTAATAAATTATTTTCTTTTCTATCCAAGCAGATAAAATGATGAATTTTTGTTTTCCTTCATTCCTCAGTCAGCTCCTGAAAGGAAAAGTTGTTCGCCGAGTCTTGCATGAAAATCACTGCGATGTATATATTCAAGAGATTGTAAGTACATTAAGTGAATCGTACACAAGCAGTTAGAGTATTCAAATTAAAAGAGATTTCTGAGATTAGCATGTCTACTATATATATTAAATACACGTAAAACTACCGAGGAGAGGTGCCATTTTATCCCCAAAGTTCCCAAAATAAGTCTATTTATGCTAATATTTATACAAGTGTGCAGTGGAGGTAATTTGTGTACATGGAAAATTAAGTAGGAAGATTGTAAATTATGGAACAATGTTGACGTTAGTGAATTCATGAATTGGGAAGTGTAAGTTAAAAAGTGAGTAAATTGTCAATATTGAACATTTTTGTGTTTTGCAATCATAAAATTGCCTATTAACTTGTGTACAGAGTTATCACAGACACACGTACATCGAATCTTTTGCAAAAATGATAAAGCACAACGTAACACTTTTCGCTATTATCACCATAATTATAGCCATTTTCGTATCATACCTGGGAGTTGATACGATAATTCTTGGTGTGGTTACATTGATGAATAGAAACTTCGGTACAATTTACGGTGGAGAATCTGTTTTTGTCGAAACCTCGTATGGGAAGTTGAGAGGTTTCACGTCTATATCTAGAGATGGAAATGTTTTCCATGAATTTTTGGGAATACCATTTGCCGAAAAACCGATTGGGGAACTTAGATTTAAGGTTTGTATGCTACACCAAACTTACACTACCAAACAATGCAAAATATCATAAAAGGAAATAGCAATCCTAGTTCCTACATTTGTTCCTATTCCTTTTCAGCCTCCGATACCTCACCGGAAATGGATGGGAGTTAGAGATGCAATGGGTTATGGACATCAGTGCTGGCAGTATGATTTCATTTTGCAGCATTTGATGGGCAACGAAGACTGTTTAACACTCAATGTGCACGTTCCTAAATTAAAGGTTTTATTTATTTATTACATCCTTTAAGTAACAATTTCCTCTTGTTTAATAATCTGTAATAATATTTTCGATTATTTCACAACTACAACCGCCTAGACATATAGATCAACTTTTTCATGATAATGATGGGAAAGTTGGTCCTTTATTGTGTGTAGACGAATACAGGTCACTCACTTCACCATATTAGTATAATACTGCACTGTGCAGATGAAAACAACTTTTTTCTCTAACAATACGATTGCCTGTCATGTTAAGTTACACGTGAACGTGGCAATAAAGTTACATACTACAAAAACAGTTTTTACTTCTTACATTTCGTAGACTGATAATTGACTGCTAAAAAGCTGTCTCTTATACAATAGAAAATGTACAATGAATAATACACACTCATGCCATAAGTATGCAATACTCACTATATTATTCTCATCTCACGTTTGACAGACTCTATATTTATATGTATACAAAAATATCAAACACAAAAGTTGTTACAAAAACCTGCTTAATTTTCTGTTGAGGTCAAGTTGTTTTATAAATAATAATTTCTAATTTTTCAGTCGAAATCGAATAATCAGTTGCTTCCGGTTATTGTTTATTTGTATGGAGGAGCATACATGTTTGGAAAATCTGAAGTTTATCGCCCTGAATTTTTCATGGATGAGAATGTAGTTTTAGTAACATTAAACTATCGTTTAGGTGCATTCGGTAAGAATAAATCAAGACTAACAATTACAAGTACAACAAGTTACATGTAATAAGAAGAGTCATGCAGCTATATAGGTCTTGGTAAACTATATATTTGTGTTTTGAAGGGTTTTTAAACACTGGGGATGAAGTCGTAAGGGGCAACATGGGACTGAAAGACCAAGTGATGGCATTCAAATATATCAAAGACAACATTGCCAACTTTGGAGGTGACCCTAACTCTGTGACATTGCTAGGTAAAGTAAAGAATAAAACAAAACGTTCGTAGATTTTACAAACTTAGAAAAAAGTACAATTTTTGTATTTGTCTAAGTTGTTTTTCATGTTTTTGATGTTATTTTAGGAGAAAGCGCTGGGGCTGCCTCAATAAATTTACACATGTTAAGCGAAGCTTCTAAAGGTGAGACTGCTGCTACTTTTCTTTGTTTATAATGCGAAATATTATTTTATCACATAATATTATGAAATATATCAATATGTGTTTTTGTGTATGTATTTGGAGAATGTATTAATTTTGTCAACATTACCTTTCCAGGATTATTTCATCGCGCTATCTCAATGAGTGGAACTTCTTTAGCACAATGGAGCTTTAACGTAAGACCAAAGGAACAATCGATTATGTTTGCAGATAACTTCAATTGTTCAATGGGTTCCAGTCTTCAACTTGTTTCCTGTCTCCGATCTTTAAATGCCAGAGAAATAGCCAAAGAATTTGAAGTCAATCTCGATCTCCTGCATGATAGACTGACGGTATTTACTCCTTCTATTGAGGCTGTTAACGATTCTGACACATTTCTGTCAGAGCATCCAAGAGATTTGCTGAAAAGGGGAGCAATTATTAACAGGGTACCCTGGATTACAGGCGTTAATTCTGAAGAAGGTCTTATCTACGCTGTTCGTAAGTTGAAACAATAAAAAAATTAAAATTGAATATTTCGCAGTTCTTGTAAAGTCATCTTTTTATCCAGCAATACTGCAAAATAAGACGTGTATGAAGAAACTCAATGATGAATGGGAAATTCATGCACCAAAGCTACTGGATTATGAACACTTACCAAAATACCAAAGAGATGAAATTTCATCAAAAATTCGATATTATTATTTACAAGATAGAAATATCAGTCTGGAAACGATGCATGATATTGTAAAACTTTTTTCCGACTTGAGTTTTAATCGTCCAATACACTATGCAGCCAAATATCATCTCTCGTCTCAAGATGCCAATAATAATCCCCCAATTCATCTTTACTACTATTCCCATAAGGGAAGGTTCGGAATCGCTCAGGTTTATATGGCTATGAATGAATGGCTTCCGGTTGCTTTCGCTGGTCTTATTGTTAATGCTAAAAGTTGGGTTAAGACCAATATATTTGGTATCGAAGAGGAGCATCATTATGGTTAGTCGTGCAAGCATTAAATTCACTATATTTTAAATTCTTCATTTAAATTCATTCATAAAAGTATAATATTTTAAATTCTTCGTTTAAATTCATAAAAGTACAATATTTTAAATTCATTCATAAAAGTATAATATTTTAAATTCATTCATAAAAGTATAATATTTTAAATTCATTCATAAAAGTATAATATTTTAAATTCATTCATA